>VDFB02214787.1:0-45525 GCA_007258455.2 Sequoia sempervirens | reverse complement strand
AATTTAGCACACTTTTAAAATTTCAGCTGCTCTTAGTTTGTTCGTCTTATTTAAGTAGATGCCCCCCTGCTGAACCCAAAATTCAGCTAAATTTTGCTGTCCCTATTTCCCCCCTCCCCTAAGTTGGATAAACACTAGTTCAAAACTTTAGTATCTGCCTTAATCATGTGAAAGTGAATTCTGGTAATGCTTATAAAGATGTTTTAGAAGTTAAATTGACTCCTTTTGTGAATGTGCAATAATACATTCTTCAGTTTTTCTGTCTGTGGGTTAGTAGTGGCTCCTAGTTGAATAGCTCTTGTTTTGAATTTCTGGCAATCAATTACTCCAGATAAAACACTCTTGCATTCCTGTATTTAACTTTTATGGTGCTGACAGGGACCGGAATTCGCTACGATTTGCAACTCTGTCACTGCAAAGAGGGTGGCTGCTTGAGGTTGTCTAGATTGTTATGCATAATAGATTGCTAGGTTTATTACAAAGAGACATCTGGATGTTTGGTTCCAAAGGCAGCTTGATTTATATCACTGATATAAGATCAGATCAAAGCAGAGGCAATATATGATCCATTATTCGGCATACCTACATTCTCTTGACTTGTCTAATAGTGGATCACCAAAATAATCTTTCCTTTCATTTTTGACCAGAATTAATCTTGAGCAGTTAAATAATCTGCACTGACTTACAAGTGCATATAGATTTCAATATATTATCATTTGCTTGTTTTTTCATGAGAAGGCTCGCATTGCAAAATCAGATTTATTATGTTACAATTGGATAATTGGATCTTTTTATTAGAATAACACATTGGTTCCTAGAATTTAGTGTGCTTTTTGATTTTGAAACTGGAACTAGCATTCAGTTGGTATTAACTTGTCATTCATTACAGAAGCTAGAAAAGAACAAAGAAAAAATCCAAAACCAGAAAACTTGGGAGCTAGCTTTGGAAGACAAATTTAAAATAAGAGGGATATTTATGTAGTATTATGCTATGTATAATTTATTTTGCATGGATTTGCATGGAGTGAAAGCTTCTATGCCCCAGGTAGCTGTAAAATTCTCCACCCAAGATGACTCGAAATTTTTATGATTTTTCCCAGTTTGAAAATGCAAGCATTTTGTCAAACAATTGTTATACTGCTGTGCTGAGTTATTTCTGAGTTATTGCCAGGTGGTTTAATTGCTGGAGTCTATTATATGATTTATGTAATGCATTCCAGTATATTTCTCCCACTAAGTTACCGATTTGTTTTTGGATTCGGTTACAAGTAAGAGAATCCGGTACAGGATTCGGTCAAAAATTTTTGGGGTTGGGTACGTTAATACAAAAACATATAAAAATCAGAAATATATACATATTTGCAGCAGTAATTAAGTTCAGAATACACCACCATATTAATAGTCAAATAACATAGCAAAAGTACACCAACACTTTATACTCAAATGCCATGATATAGAATTATAAATTAAAGTTCAAACTTCAAACATAAAAATGTTAAGTGTTTACAATCAGCCATTAATAATTATTGATCATCGATCAATCTGAATCATATGGGTCATAAAAAAAAGTAGCATCATCAGCATCATTAGATGTTACATTTTGTGTAGAACCACAAATAGCATCAGTGGCACTCGCACAAGCACTGTGACTAGCACTAACACTACCATTCTCATGCTCAGCTGCTTCAGACTGATAGTCATCATCAATATCAAGTGCAAATATTAGGGTTGGAATCAATTTTTATTATTTAGAAGTCAACTTTAAGTCAAAAAAATAATAAAAAGATCCAAAAATAGTCGCTTTTTCCGTGGCCCGGGTGCTCATGCAGCCGGATTCGATCCGGGTTTGTTTTGGATTCGTCTTTTTCGAATCCACAGAGCATTGTTCGTACCTTGACCGTATCCGCAGGCTGAAAAACGTATCCTGTGCGAATTTGTACCGTATCTGTACCGTTTCACGAATCTGTATCGTATCCAGGCTCTGCGAGGGACGAATCAGTAACTTAGTTCTCCCACAATAGCAAGGATGAAAATGATAGAAATGTGCAAAAATTATAAAATGCAAGTCTTGCTGTTTACAATGAATAGAGAGAGCTGATATGCTAACTCACAAAATATAATTTAAAATATATACGTCAGCAATCATATATCAATTCATAGAAGAAACTATTCTGACCTGAATGGAATGCCTTAGTTTCTTGTCCATATTCTTCTTTTAATCCCCACATATAAATTAATCTTCAATTACCAGACACAGCGCCTAGCAAGTAATACGGCAGACTTAGGAAAATGGTTCGATGGCCTTTTAAGGTGTACGGCGGCATAGAGAGCATCGACTTCACTTGAAAGGAGGTGGCGGCTGAGGTTTGACTGAGTCTTCCCCTCCTCACCTTTTAAGACTCCTTTGAATGTAGGAATAAATATAGTGAGAAGCTGCGGCTGGAATAACATCCCTTATTTTATCAGTAACATCCACTATGCAGCCATTAGTGCGGGAATGTGTGGTATGGATGCTATGCTTGTAGCTATCACATCAAAAATAAATTTTGTGACCTCTGATTTTCCCTGCAAATATTCAACCATCACTCTGAACTTTACTCTTGTAAATAAGATTAATATCTGATAACGAAATTTGTCTCTGAAAGAGACTACACGAATTTCGTAAATTCTTCTCTAAGCTCCCATTAGAAATCTATTTAATTCCTCCAAACAACCAGCTAGGATAGATTAGTCGCACTATCGAAATTGGTATACCCGTAGGGTTTTCGTCCTAGGGTTTCAAAATTGTGAAAGCTCTTCAAAACACCAAGAAAAATAATATACAAGCATAATGCACAAATGAGCTCACTTTTCACTTTTATTTCTTTTTCCTTCTCAATAACCAATAAAAATACTTCCTGCTCAAATAAACATGAAGTTCCTTTTTATAAAGTGACTTTATAAAGTATATTTTAATATTTCCTTAATGTCACTTTATAACATCACTTTAATTTAATTATTTAATATTATCTTTTAAATGAACTTTTTGATTATCTTTTAAATAAACTTTTTGCCAGGAATATCAAACAATTAAATTAATTAATTCTTTTAGTTCCGACTATAGCCTATGGGAATTAAATAGGCTAATAAGTCCTCTTGGAGCTAGCTGTTTTCAATTCTTTGTCGAAGTATTTGCCCTCTTACCATGTAATATTTTTTTTTGAAATGAAGAGAACATACTAAATTTTTGCATGGCATCATGTAAAAACTCAATGAATTTTTCTCTCCCATGAAGCAGATAAACTATCAAGGCTTTCTGAGCAAAAATATGGATAAGAGCATATATCAGCAATTGTTTTCCAAAATGCAAGGCATTAAGACCATAAAACATGAACTGTTAAGTAAATAAGTAGGCTATATCATGGATCATTATAACATTCAAGCTGACCCAGGAAGGTATATCCTAGAAGCATTAATCTTTAGATATGAAGAGAAAATTTTTGGTATAGAAGTGACCATGAGCATGAATGCAAAATCATAACAGCATAAGCTAATAGGCAGTTGTTATCTCTAACACAGCTGGAAAATTCAATAATCCTTTGAGAGCCTTACTAGATTTTTGTGCCTTTCAGCAAATTCTTAGTCACTTCTTCTTGGCCATGACCAAGACGTGGTTCCCTTATGCATGCTGAAGGAGGGGGTCTGCATTGATTTCGTGACTAATGCAAGGTTATCTGCTCTTGCCAAAATACCTGCGACTTCTGCAAAATGAATGATAACGTCAGGCTGCTCCTGATAAATTATTGAAGGTGTTCTTGCATGGTCCAAACATTATTCCTGCTATCTGGATCCTTGTAGGAACCTGTATCAATTTGTTCAAGGACATATGTAAAGGAGTATTATGTTAAGAATTACCTAAGGTAGCCATGTGTGGTTTCATCACCATCACAATTTTAGTAATGAAATTCCAGTTCAATGGGTGTCAGTAATAATATCATAGCAGCGAAAATTGTTTGGGGAAAAAATCGGCAAACCAAAATTTTAGAATTTTTTTAAAAAATGGGGAAAAAATCGGATTTAAAAAAAAAAGTAAAAATAGTAGAAAAAGAGACAAATGCTACTCTTTTTTGAAATTTAAGGTCATTTCCATAGCATAGAGATATAGAGAGCAAATAAAATAGAGATTTTAACCCATGAATTGTAGAAAGCTTGCATGTTGTTTATCAAGTTTATGTTTGTTGAACTTAAAGGCATCTGTTTCTTGCTTAGGTTGTGAATTAAAGATCGTTTGGAGCACCTCATACAATAGAGTAGTGTATATGTGAGACATGGAATCAATTGAATGTAAGATCTTTGCAGAAATGACAACTGCAAAAAGTGGAAAAGGATAGTGTATGGAGTCATAAATGATACAAGTGACCAAAAGCTTTGAGAAGGCAACGACATGAATGAAATAAAGTGGAGGATGAAAAAGTGTGATAAAATAAAGGATTGGTGAAGGGTTAAAATCTTAGGTAGATGCTCTTTAAAGTTGTGCAAGTTTGAAATCAGAGACAGTGCATTACCAGTCCAAGAGAATGGTTAAAATCTTAGGTAGATACTCTTTAAAGTTGTGCAAGCTTGAAATCAGAAACAATGCATTACTAGTCCAAGAGAATGGTTGAAATCTTAGGTAGATACTCTTTAAAGCTGTGCAAGCTTGCAATAAGAGAATGGAGTCTGAATTTAGGGTAATGCACTATCTCTGATTTCAAGCTTGCAAAATGATGTCTTTGAATTACAGACATAATCTGCATGCTTGGCATAAAAATGGGCGTGGGATTGAAATCTTTCAAGAGCTATTTTATAAGTTTTGAAAATGAAGTAAATTTTTTTTTAATATTCTCTATGTAAAGTAAAGTGCCTATAGGCTATGTAGGTTATAGATTTAGTATTAGACATTTACATACTTTCATTTCATTGCTACAGTCATCATCAATGAGGAACCTCATCGTTTTTCATTTTGGAATGGTACAACCTTGGACATTTTGCAAGAGTTAGCTAAAAAACTAGACCAAAACATGAGAACCCTGCAACTTGATAGGGGGAAGACTATAACTACTTTGACTTGACATTTAAATGATGATTAATCTATGACAAAAAGAGAGACAAAGTAGTATGATCATTGATTTTTGTATAGGTACCACAAATGTTGTTTTTTGGGGGACCTTGGGACAAACTTGGGCCATATGAGGACTTCAAAATCTTTGGGAAAAATTCGATCAATGTTTTATCTGAGGGTAATAGAGTCAAACCTATCTCCTAACATCTAAACATACAATGAACTTAAATGATACAATTAAGTTATTCACAATTTGGACTGATTTGGTGTAGACTGCTCATTCTTTTTGCAAGTTTCATATGTAAAATTTTGACTAACTTGGTCATCAAAGTTAGCTTCTAAAGTTTTCTTAGCATGGAGGTGGTAAATGCTATAACCATTTATAAGGTCACCTTACACAAGCATGACTCATGAAAATGGTTGGAATTGCTTATTTTGATTAATGAAGAATCCCTTGCTTTATTTGATTGTGGTTTACTTTATTTTTGGGTGTATCGACAAGACTGCAAGGTTAAAGTTCAAAGAAGAAAGGAACCTATTCACGCGTGTATGTAGGGCAAACTGTAGAGTCGATGATGGTCACCCTTAACTTATCGCGACCCTGATTTGTAGCAGAAAACACACCAAATTTAGAGTTTTTAACACGAGAGTTGTTAGCTCGATTTATGGCGATTTTTTAATGATTTTAATGCGAAAAATATCACGATTTTCAATGATTTTTTCCCAGTCAATGGTCTGCAAAAAAATCTCGAAAAAATCGACAAGCCTAAGGATTTTTAAAAAATCACAAAAATCGCGATTTTTTCAGGATTTTTGCTTCTATGAGTAATATAACATCTTCCATGTTGGCAAGCTTTTCTCTATTAGCTTTTTTATGTCTGTATTCTACATGTTGAGTTTGTACATAGCTGAATAGGAGCTCATTATCCTTGATATGGTCTGTGTCTATATTGATATACTATTTGTTCACCTTTTTTCGTAGCTTCATTAGTTTCTTCGTAGCTATTATTCTGTCTTAGCCAAAAGTTCTTGTAGGGTAGTGATTGTAACTCAAATAAGTTGATTACACAGTTCTTATTGTAATTAAAAGGGCCAACTCCTTGTTTTACCTGTGATTTTGTTGCTGATCTTGCTGTGGCAGTATTTCGTTTCCTATTGCCTGAACTACAAAATTTTGCTTGTACTTTTCAGCAGATTGTTATGAGCTTGAGTATTATTTCCTATATAGATTGGCACAAAGCACATCTGATTTGTCATCATTTGATTCCAATTTATTTTATTTCAAAGTTTGGAACATCCTTCATTGATTTGGATCTTTGATGCATTGATGGGCATTAGTAGAGAACTGACCCATGGATTCGCCTAATCATAAATCACACAAGTTGAATCTTAGAATGCAATTTTGATGATTTGGAGTCCAGATGATTCCACAACTCATACTTTGTACAATATGACTAATCTCAGACTTGGAGTAGAAGGTGACCTAATGCAGCATGTTGGTGTGTTTCTTTGTTTGTCATAAGCTCTACAATTTTGTGTTGGTGTACTTGAGATTATCCAAATTATACCCTAGGGTCTGAATAAACTTGTAGAGGTGATGGTACCTTCATCAATTATAACTCTTGATAGCCCTGTCAACAACATTGATAAAAAGGTCAATCATTGGTTCTAAGAAGGATTTATTTTGAAGGTATTCTACTTGTAGGGAAATGAAGAACCAAGCAAGCTTACTCAAAGGAAATTTGCACTACCAGTATCAAATCAGAGACAAATTTTAATACTTAATGGATGCCAAATGCAAGAAATATGGGCAATTTCCTGCAATAACCATAGAATGTAATTCCACATTAACCCTATGAAGAAAATTGTCACAATGGTAGCAATTATATATGTAAATTTCAGCAGGATTTTGGCATAAACCACACATTAACATGAATGAAAAAAGCACCACCACAGAAGAGAGGTATATTGATATACCGTAGTAAAAGTCTTGGAAAAATTGTGTCTCCAAAGCATTAAAGCCAATATATTTCCAACAACAAAATAGTTACGACACAATCTCAAGCTTTGAGCCTTACATGAAGATCAATACTCTCAACCAAAGAAGAAATCATGCAAGATGTGACCAACAATAGTGAGCAACCATTGTTGCTATCACTATGAGATCAATCCAAGAACAAATGAGAGCTTCATGCCCCACTCCATGCTTCTTAAAATAATCTCAACAAGCAAACCTAGCAAGAGTCTCTTACAATGAGCAAGTACTAGATGATGAAATGAATGACCAAGTGATGAATGATACCATCCCAAGCCGCCTATTTATGAGCAAGAGAGCAACAAGCATAAATAACCAATACATCTAATGCACAAATAGTTATTGCTCAAACATCTTCCATGGTGGCCCTTTTTGCTCTCTCAAACCAAGTTGGCTTGCAATATTTGTCTCAACCATTAATTTTTCTTACAATATTCAATGCATTATACTAGTAACCAAAAATAATACATGCATTTTTACCATTATTCCAATTGACCATATGGTCACTAAATCAGTACTCTCCACTTTGGCACCCACACTAAATACATTTATAAATGTCAAATACATCCGCCTTTAGAAAAAATTGCCTAATAAAATATTGTAATATGCAGGATAACACCTTCCCAACACTTACCATGTATATTACCAAAGCATTGAATCATGCTCATAAAGTTTGTTTCTCCAATGAATTGTATTATCTTAATTAACACAAATTTGATTTTCATGGAGTCCAAGTTCCATTGCCTCGTATTCGATTAATTAATTGCCTAATAAAATATTTTAATATGCAGGATATACAACACCTTCCCAGCTCTTACCATGTATATTACCAAAAGCATTGACTCATGCTCATGAAGTTTGTTTCTCCAATGAATTGTATTTTTCCGTAGTACATGGTGATATCTTAACTAACACAAATTTGATTTTCATGGAGTCCAATTTCACAATTTAATTCAATTCCATTGCCTCGTATTCTACTAATTATTTTACCAATGAGTTGAACCTCATGTAGAAGGATGAACTAGGGTTGGCTTAGTAGAGCTTGCTATCATGATCGTACTACATTATCAATTGTAGTCTGTGGTAAAATTTGCTTCTCTTTCGAGTTCATTTTTCTTTAGCCCCTCAGGTTTGTTTGGCTAATTTGACTTGATATTTTTTTTCTTTCTTTCTTCTAGCATTGAGGTGATTTAGAATGCTGGTCATATGATCGCGGATTGTGTAGTTGACATCAAGGTAATGAATTCCTTGTTTGATGTCGTTTGTAGTAGCTATATTGCTAGCAATAATATGAAAAATTAAGCAACTATGTTGATGATGCTTGTAATGCTTCTTCATCGGCAACACGTTTAGCTTTAGCAAGATTGAGAAAGGTTTGTGGCCATATGTTGCTAGCAATAATATGAAAAATTAAGCAAATATGTTGATGATGCTTGTAATGCTTCTTCATCGGCAACACATTTACCTTTAGCATGATTGAGAAAGGTTTGTGCCCATATGTTGATTTCCATGAACTACAACATTACTTGTGTGCTTCCATTTGGGATTTTACTTGTAAGTTGACTCATGTTTCTTAAATAATGGCTTTAGATTGAAAGCTCTTTTGAAAAGCAAATTCATAAAGATAGTCAAATCTTCATAAGTTTTGTGCTAAGAGCTAGCATATGATAAAGAAATGTTATTATATTACAATGATTTTCAATTGCTTAGACAAAAAACTTGATTTGTTATTGTGGGAGAATATATCATGAGATCATAGTTTGCCTCACCATGTCTAGGGTTTTCTCCCTTGTTTACTTCCGACTACCTTATTTGTCTAACTAGTTCCTTCACCGAAGTTATGGGCCTCTATACTTTTACTTTCTTGTGACCCCAAGATGTTCATGACTCTTTCAAGATGTTGAAATTGGTTCATTAGATTACCTTTAGAGGTGTTTAATATGTTGTAGATAGTCACAAGTTAAAGATGACATTTAAAGAGTTCAATCAATTTTATCAAAAAATTAAGTTCAATTATGTTGTACCAAGAGGGTTAAGGAGAACTGCTTAAGTTGAGAAGGTGACTAGTGACTTAGAGATGGTAAATTGGCGCAAAACTACTATGATGCAAGGCTATAAACATGTCAAAGGGGTGTTGAAGGTGATTCAAAGCATATAAAGGGACTCCACAACAAGTTGCAAACTTCCATTGTAAGTTTAAAGGCAAGGATGGCAAATTCACAACTTGATTTGCTATGGGTGGAAAAGATTTCGAATGTGAAGGAAAAGGGTGTTGGTGAACTTTGCACAAGAAATGGTTTATTATAATTATGTAAAATAAATATTTATTTGTGGTGCACCTTTGAAGACATGTTTAGCCACATTAATTATTTATTTGGATCCATTTGTAAAGTTGTATGGGAAATTGGTTACATATTTTGTGTGGGAAACAAGACAATTATTTAATATCTTTGGTGAATATTAATTTTTGGGTTAATGGCTTTCTGTTCTCATGGTTTTGAGACATGGTCTAACTAATACTGTAGACATCAAAAAAATTGTCCTCTTACGATACCTTGTCACAACATTGCATTGTTTGGACACCTTGTAGCATGCTTTGCCCTAGGTACCCATGTCATCATATATTTAATTAAATAAATTTTATTTATTTAATTAAATTCATAATCATTTTCATCCATTCCTCTAATGTTAATTAAATAATTTATATTATTTAATTAATGAAATCATAAATTCAACGTTAATTAAATAAATCCAAAATTTGTTTAATTAATAAAATCTTAAAAGGATTTTGTCGCTTTCTTTCCAAATTTGAACTCATGTGCATCTAATTAATTTATTTAATTAGATAATTCATCAATTATCCTTCTCATCTTTTTTAGGATTTATTTCCTTTGAAAGATAAATCAAAATCTTTCTATATCTTTCACATCTTATCTTATCTTGTTTTAATTCCTTTAAAACAATAAATCAAAATCTTTCTATCTTTCGAAAATCTTATCTCATCTCATTGTTTTTCCTCTTTTGAAAAAAAATCAAATCATTATCAATCTTATCAAATCTTATCTTTGTCCACATTGAAAATTTATAAATCAAACCTTTCACAGGCCATTTGGATCGGATCTTCTTCAGACATCCGCATTCTGCCAAAATCATTCCTCAATCTTTCAATCCATCTCCATCATTCTTCATCATTGCATTGTTATGCTGCAGAATTGAGCAACCAACATTCCTCCATTATCAACCTTCAAAATATTGCATTCTTAGTATAGTATGCATTTATTTTTAAATCTCATTCTTTAGTAGTCATTTTGTGGAGCTTAGCATACAAATCGGAGAGCTTTAGCAAAAATCCTGGAGATAGAGGACAATGGGACGTCTTCAGAGGAGCTGCTGCATTGAGAGTTTGCTTTACTTTGTTTAATCAGTTTTCCTTTGATTTAAAGTTTCATTGGTGTGCTTGAATAGTATTTATTTCATTTTAATACGCACATATTTTCAATCACACATTTTTGGCGCCCACCGTGGGGCTTTGCCCCGTTTTTAATATCTACTTGCAGATTTTATTGATTTTTTTGATGCATTATCTGACAGTTTTTGGACAAAACTGCAAGTTTTACCAATTTCTTCATATCTTCTACACAGTGGCGAATTTTTCTACAATATTTTTACAGAGTCTTTTACATCATCTCAAGAGACTACAGTAAAAAAATTGAGGGTGTATCATTGTTTTTGTAGAAGTTATCGTAATTTTATGTTTTTTCATAAAATTGGTTTTCTGAATGCAAATCGGTGAATTTTTTAGATTTTTTTACATTTTCGGAAAGTTCCTTAAATTCTAATGGGGGTCTGTGTTTTACAGATTTAATTTTGAGGTAAAAAACAATGCGAAAAAATCCGATCTTCATTTTCTGTGTGATTTCCATAAATCCGCGTTTCTGAGAGCAAAACAGAGAATTTTGCTGACTTCTTTACATTTCTGGAAAGCTCTCAGAAAATTAATAGGGATATCTTCTTTGATTTTTTATTTTTGAGATCAATAAAATCGTCAAATAATAAAATCTAATTCGGCTATGTTAAAAACATGTATCTGAAATCGCAATTTTCTGATGAGTTTGTTTTTTTCTTTTTTCTTTTGCTGCATTATAATATTATTTTTTTGATCTTGTAGGCGATCATAAGGAGCTCTAGTAGCAGCAATATCACTCACAACAATAATTTGGAAAGCGAGAATAACCAGGTGCACTCATTCCATCCTTAATTTCTTAATCTTGTTTGTCAAACATTTCAATTTGGGGCATAAAATTAATCATTGTTTGCAAACACATTTGAATTTGGGCTCTTAAAACGAATATTGTCTTCAATCACATATTGAAAATCTGGTCTAAAATTCACCACTGTCTTCCATCACATTTTGATTTGGGATTTAAAAAGAACAAGTGTTTGAACTTTTTTACACACGTTTCATTTCTAATCTAAGGGAAATTAATCATTGTGAGTGTGAGTCAAGTGCGTGTGTGATCACAAACACCTCACTTGATTTGCTTTTTTCAAACCCTTCATAGGAGGCCTGCTAGGGGATTTCATCACCCCTAGGGACGACCTCAATCGAAGTGTGAATCGAAAGACACGCTTGTTTGGAAGTTAAAATCTTATCACTCTTGGTTAAGCCCCAAAGAACTTTATACCTTTGGGAAGTGAAGGTGAAGGGTGGGTTACCCCTTTCTCCCGGCTGTGTGGCAGGATTTTTCTTTCAAATCATCCTTAGTCAACCTTGTTCAAATTAGTTTGAAACCTAATTGGCCATACCCACTTGACTAGTTCTAGGACTTGTTGATGTGTCTTCTTTAAGTGTGTGCTTAATAATCACATTCATAATTTCAAATTCAAACTTGCTTATGTGTCTTGCGTGTGTGATTCATGTGTGTGCATGTGTGACCATTCATTTAAACATTTCCAAATCAAGCTAAACATCAAACACATAAAGACAAGTCACTCTACACATTCTTCCAACACATCCAGATCCTATCCATTTCATCCTAATCAAACCAAGTCATCCAATCTTATCATTCCACATCATCACCATCACCACTTGTCAAAATGGTCATAATCATAAACAAGCCCAATCCTAATCACAAGCCCAAAATCATAATCCAAGGGGGCTATTCCTCTAGGCCAAATCATGAGACAAAACCTAAGCCCGAGATCATCATTCAAGGAGTCCCTTTCTCTAGTTCAAATAATGAAACAAAACCAGAACATAGAATCAGACTTCAAGGGGCTTCTCCTACCACCTCTAATAATGACATGAACGATGTTGCATACTTTGAGGAACAAATCGATGTGCAAGAGCTTACACACATGTGTGACACCATGCCCACATTGGAAAACAAAGACCTAACATCTCAACTTCAAAACCTCCTTCAAACACTTCGCCAAATACCCAAACCCCTAGACCATCAAACAATACAAAGCCTTCAAACTCTCTTCCAAGATTTTCAACAAATCAAATCACCTCAAATCCAACACCTCCTAGCTCAAGCCAATCAATTCATTGCCACTTGTCAAATTCAACAACCACAACATCATCCCCTATCCATTCATTATCAACCAATGCCACCTCAACCTTATGTTTCATCTCCTTCCACATCATACCAATCTTATCCATCCACTTCTTCATGTGTCAATGCCACATCAACCTATCAAGACACATCACAACAAACACATGTGACTTTAAGTTCTACCTGGCAACATGGTCAAAATTCTTCATGTTCTAATGCAACCATTGACAAGGGGAATACCAATCTAGCACATGCACCATATAACTTTATCATACCCTCGTCCAATCAAAATCAAAATCCTAAGCCAACACCTTCCACCCCTACACCTCCAAAGGATGTGACCCAAGGGCTACAAGCAAGGAATCAAATGTCTCCATGTCATCCAACTTATATTCTTGAACATACAAAAGAGTCATCAAACATCATGCCAAATCCTTTAAGCCAACCATGTCATCCACAATCCCTTGATCCAATTCAAGAGTCATCCCCTTCCACCTCCATTCCAATAAGTCATGAGGTATGTCAAGAGCACAACCCTAAACATGAGGAAACATTACCCCCTCATCCACATAAAGATCAACACCCTCCCAATGATTCCATTCATAACATACCTAATATTGTTCAAGATCAATCTTCCATCTTTGATCAAGACCCCTTTTATGATCAAGAAGACCATGATGATCCTCTTAGCCAACTTTATGCATTCCATGGTCAAGAGCTTTCCACCTCACCCATCCATGATGCACAAACATCCACTTCCCTTGATGAGACATATGCCTCCCAAGCACACATAGAAGATCAAACAAATATCTTGGATCTAAGTGAACACAATTCTAATCAAGATCCTAATGATCCTCCATCACCCACTATTGACCCCATTGCAAGTCCTCCATCATATCCTATTGGTCTTTCCACCCTCATTCATGAATGTTCCTCCTTAGAACAACAAAACCATTATCTTCCCTTGCTTCGTCTTCTCCATCCAATAAGGAACTCATGTCTAGTGTTTCACCTACACCTAGTCTTATTGTCCATTGCACACTCCAAAACATGAACCACCAAGGTAAAGGTCTAGACCTTCATGAACAAGATATTTTGGAGCCCGCCCATGTCAAAGTCCCTCCACGCTCTTATGGTCTTGGACATACACCCCAAGGACAACAATCTAAAGATGTTGGTACTTCCTCCATGCATCCTAAGTCCACTTTCCATCATAAAGCCTATCATATCCCTAAAACATATGTTGCCATTCCACCTCCATCATCCTACAAATGTCAAAAGCATGTGACCATACACTTCCCTCCATCCACTCTACCACCATTGCTTGCAACTCCTAATATCCCTCCATCTAATCTACCTCCACTTCTCCCAACACCTAATATCCCTACCATTCAATCCTCTTATCCCTCCATCCATAAATACCCTAACATTCCTAATCATGACCAACAAATGCACACATTGTATAAACATGAAGCTTCCACCAATTCCACCATACCCATGGGATTCAAAAGCAAGAATTTCAATGCCTCTACCTATAAAGTAAAAAATTCTAAGGGTTCTCATGCCTTAGGACATCAATACAAAAATTTAAAGCCAAGTGCATCTAAAAAGTTATATAAGCCCATACCTCCAAAAGTAAAGGCCAAAACTAAAATGGTTTGGGTACCTAAGCAAAAAGAAAGCAAGTCAAATGAGGCATCCATGTCACAAAAATCCCAACCATCCACTTCCATCCCACATTCTCATTCCATTCAAAAATCTAAAATTCCTAAAACCCACAAGAAAAATAAAAATCATAAAAATACTAAGTCTATGTGGGTACCAAAAACACTTTATCCACCACCTCCTAAGCAAACATCTTCATTGCTTCCTACACCGCATCCACATCAAAAGCTTCAATGTTTATCACGGTGTGTGCAACCATTGGTCATGGTTCCCTTCCATTTCACAACGATCCCACATACCTCCACCTCCCCATCCTTCAACTACTATCCTACATATCTTCCCAATCACCTTCCTATGGTCCATGCTTTTGCATAAACCTTTCATCCATCCTTTTGCACAAGTCCTATTCAATCCACATCATCATCCACTATTCCCCATCCATTCTTGCATAAGCCTTTCATAATTTTCCATCTACCTAATCCATCCCTTTCATGTCATCCCTTACCAACATCTATGAGCATAATGAGATTTGACATGGTCCATGCAATGACATCCATCTAGTGGGACTATCACCTTTCATGCAACTAGACACTGGAGTCCCTCCCATCCATATTCACCTTCTCCTATCCAAAAAGTCAAAAATTCAAAACAAAAAAATGAAAAAAAAAAAAAGAAAAAGAAAAGTAAAGAGAAATCCCTTCGTCCAATGGTGAAAACCTGGTAAACAGGCGCCCTGGATAAGTACCATGATGAAAACCTAGCAAATAGGCGTCATGTGTAGGTTGATCTTCTATGTCACTTACACTTGGGGGCACAATGTCTTATCTATCCAACCTATCCTTTTCATGTCATACCATTTCCATCCTACCTACCATTTTTAGCCATCATCCATACCTATTATATTGAGTCCATTCATCCACCCTTCTTCTTTTGATCTTGATGAAGATATAGGGGAAAATTTTTGAAACATGCTTTGAGTATCTCTTGACATACCTCATCTTTCTAAACCAAGCCTATCATTATCCTATTGCCATAAGTTTTATCATGAAAAATCCTAAGTATTGTACCTAGAATGGGGCATGTTATTTCTATGCGACATAGTCTTTGGAAATCACATCCTTTCTCTCCTATGATGCATACGTCCATTCCATTAACTATGAGCTATCATTTCCATCCATCCATCTATCATGAGCCCTTTTCCCATCACCCACCCTTTCATCCATCAATCCCATCTATCTCCTTGCACCTAGACTTGGTTTTCCCCTTGTCATTGGTCTCTCGCACAAAGGCTACTCAAATTTTCATCCTTTGACACATCAAAATATTTCAAAAGTCCAAAAAAATCAAAACATTTCAAAAATCCAAAAAAATCATAAAATGTCAAAAATCCAAAAAAATCAAATATCCAACAAAAATCCAAGCAATAAAATCAATCCATCATCTCAATTCAAATCAATCCAATCATTCAACCATTCAACCAAATCAATCATCTTCATCAAAACCATTTCATCCAATCAACTCAATTAAATCAATCCAAGCAATAATCCAAATGCAAGTCAATCCTCAATCCATACCCATCAAATCAATCAATCTTGTCAAATTATCCAATCACATCCTTTGGTCTTGATCCTTATCTTGTTGTAAACCTAATGAATCAACCAATCAATCAATCAATTATCATCATCCTTGTGTTGATCTAGGGACATGCCGCTCCCCACAATGACAACACTCATCATCATCATCATCAATCAATCAATCAACGGTTTACAGCTTGACAGGGACAATTCCTTGTTTGTTTTTGTATCATTTGTGCATGCTTGCTTGCTTGCTTGTGTGTGTTATCATTTTATCTTGCATTTGTTTCAAATCCGTATCATTCTAGCTAATATTCATATCTTGTGTATGTTGGAGTAGCTTTTTGCACTATCCTTTGCATCTAAGGTCATATCATACCTTTTGTGCATTAGGACTTTAATGCTCTAAGTCTATTTCCTCATACGTCTAGACAAGGTTGTATTATGCTGGGGCACAAGACACATCATCACCTTGGTCCTTATATCTTGGTGCATAACGTCTAGTGCTATATCAAACATCATGGTTGCTCATCTTTCATTGCAGCATAACATATCATTCATCTCCTTCATCCACTTTCTATCTTGCATCATCCTATCTATCCTTATCATTTCATTTCGAGAGCCTACCCGTGTTTGTTCAACCCGCCTATCCTCTCGAGGGGGCATCATCTTTCCATCATCCTATCTTTATATCATTATCCATTTTCCTCTATCCATACCTTAACTTCTTTGAAATGATGTTACTTGACACAAATCTCATCATCTCGAACATCATCTCAAAGAGGGGCAAAATGTAGACATCAAAAAATTGTCCTCTTACGATACCTTGTCACAACATTGCATTGTTTGGACACCTTGTAGCATGCTTTGCCCTAGGTACCCATGTCATCATATATTTAATTAAATAAATTTTATTTATTTAATTAGATTCATAATCATTTTCATCCATTCCTCTAATGTTAATTAAATAATTTATATTATTTAATTAATGAAATCATAAATTCAACGTTAATTAAATAAATCCAAAATTTGTTTAATTAATAAAATCTTAAAAGGATCTTGTCGCTTTCTTTCCAAATTTGAACTCATGTGCATCTAATTAATTTATTTAATTAGATAATTCATCAATTATCCTTCTCATCTTTTTTAGGATTTATTTCCTTTGAAAGATAATCAAAATCTTTCTATATCTTTCACATCTTATCTTATCTTGTTTTAATTCCTTTAAAACAATAAATCAAAATCTTTCTATCTTTCGAAAATCTTATCTCATCTCATTGTTTTTCCTCTTTTGAAAAAAAATCAAATCATTATCAATCTTATCAAATCTTATCTTTGTCCACATTGAAAATTTATAAATCAAACCTTTCACAGGCCATTTGGATCGGATCTTCTTCAGACATCCGCATTCTGCCAAAATCATTCCTCAATCTTTCAATCCATCTCCATCATTCTTCATCATTGCATTGTTATGCTGCAGAATTGAGCAACCAACATTCCTCCATTATCAACCTTCAAAATATTGCATTCTTAGTATAGTATGCATTTATTTTTAAATCTCATTCTTTAGTAGTCATTTTGTGGAGCTTAGCATACAAATCGGAGAGCTTTAGCAAAAATACTGGAGATAGAGGACAATGGGACGTCTTCAGAGGAGCTGCTGCATTGAGAGTTTGCTTTACTTTGTTTAATCAGTTTTCCTTTGATTTAAAGTTTCATTGGTGTGCTTGAATAGTATTTATTTCATTTTAATACGCACATATTTTCAATCACACAAATACCACTTAGTTGCTTTTTGTGAGCTTGAATCTATAAAAGCAAACACATGTTTAGTGTTGAGGTTGGTTGTGATTTGTATTGAGCTCTCTTATAGAGTGCATATCTGAAGTATCACATGAGATGTGTGGTTGCATGGTTACACATTTTGCTTGAACAAATGGAGGATGCATAAAAGGGGCTTGATGTTTTAAAAATATCTATGGAGACTCTATAAGTGTATTATAATGTTTTCATTGCTGAATAATACATTGAGTGTGGATGCTTGTGGAAGTTGAGTTTTTCTCTCACAAGGGTTTTAGCAAACATATTTTGTGTCATCTTGATTGCATGTTTGTCTATTCTTTTGCTTGTTGGATTTTGAATATTTGTTTGTATATTCTCTCTTGGGATTATGTGGAAATATTTTATATTGCTGTAGTTTTTTTGGATCAATTATTGTGGTGAAAATGTAAACGTCATTTTGTTAAAAACTGTCATGCCCCCGAAATGGTAGCACTAAAACATAAAGTATTGAAATACAAATGAATAAATAAAATGAATAACACAATAAATATTAGAAATTTAATATTATTATAATTATAATTATTATAATATAATAATAATATAAATAAAACATGTAAATATAATACATATAAATAATATATATAATAATAATATATATACATATAAAATAATAAGCATATGTAATTAGAGCAATAAACTGCAATGATTCATTAAGGGATTTGTTATTACCCAAAGGCAATGATTGGTTATTATAAAAGTCAACAACAAAGAAATTAAAAGGAGTGATCTCATTGGGGCAAGTAATTAATATATTAAGGTTGTGATTAGTAATTGTGAAGACTAACATTAGTGAAAGGGTGTGACCCTTTCTCATTGGAGGGATATATAAGGCAAGAAAAATCATTTGTAAAAGCATAAAGAGGAATGGATAAAGTTTGATATAGAATTGAAAATCAATAAGAGATCTGAATAAAGGAACAAAGCATCGAATCATTGAGAAATAGTAAATAAATATGCATTTAGATAGCAGTAGCAGTGGAGTATGAAGGATAAATCATATACATCAATAGATATTAAATATGCAGATTGAAAGGGGTATAAAATGAATAGTAAAATGAAAGAAATAAATAAGAAGTTTGGAACATATTTATGAGTGCAACAATAGACATAATTAGATAAGTTCGTGGGAAGATTGATATCCGATTAGAAATATATATATATATATATAAGACATATGCATATGTAGATTATTTACGGTTATACAATAATGATGCTTGCAACAATTATTGAGCCTTATAAAGTAATTATGGTTCTTTAGTATGAATATGGATAATAGATTCTTATTCGTTTGATTCATATTTTCTAAATATTAAGAACATATCGAACATTAAGGCAATGGGAGTGACTCAAACATGATGATATGTGCTCAACAAACAAGGACATAAGGCATACAATAGAAGTAATCGATCAACATCATAGCCTCTCATATATATGCAACAAATTCAATTAGAGTAATAGCATAATCAATTCCTGTGGTACATAGAGATAGTTGTTTTATGTTTATTTATCAGATAATTTTAGATATATAATTGTACCATTTAAACACCGATATAATATCATATTAAGTAGCATATATTTGCTAATATTATGAATAGTGATATGATTTTGATTTGGAAATAATTGGTCACGAAGGGATGAGGCAGGAATGCAAGGAGGTGGAACTGTGAATGATTCCTCACTAGGTATTGCACCTCATGATGATGGTTAAGGACCATCGATTAAGGACCACATGAGACCAAGGAGGATAAGGTCCTATCCTTGGGCCTAGGGTTGAGGATCAAGGACACCCTATTGCAGTCCCCATACTATCCTCACTTGAATCAATTGTTGAAGTAAATAAAGAGGGATCTTCAATCATAAGAGGAGGGTTTGGCATGATGGAGGGGAATAATGTAAAGCCCTCACTAGATACACCACCTCATATTGATGGTCAAATACCGTCGATTAAGGACCACATGAGGCCACAAAGGATAAGGTCCTACTGTTGGGCCTAGGATAGAGGATACTTGGGGCACCTCATCATGTTCTCTACTACAATCCTCATTATGGTTGAGCCTATATAATCATTGGGACTCATTATAATGATATATATAATCTCTCTTAGACCTAGAATTAAATGTATTTCATGGATTATGTTTCATATTTATCTAATGTGGTTGTAGGTTTCCATAACCAGATTTACATTTTCTCAATTTTAAGTAGGGAATTATATCTTTAACTATGATATGCTATTGGTTTCATTTGGAATTGTGATTTTAGAGCAAAGTATGAGGTGATCCCAAAAGGGGACATTACAAAAGCAATGAAAATTGAGTGGGTGGAATATGAAAGGTTTGGGTTTTTGAATGTACATAAGCACAACTTAGGTGGTAAAAAATGGTGGGTTCTAAGAATTAGGCCATGTTAAGCACCTACGTGGAAAAAAAATCCCCCTTCGTAAAGAGAGATTTCCTCAAAAAGTGAGGTGAGATGTCCCCAAGAAGTGAGAGAAGAGATGCCCTCGAGAAGTGAGAACCCCTAAGGAACAACTTCCCTCATGCTATAGATGGTCAAAACATATAGCCTAATAATGAGTGTTGAAGTAGGCACTTTTACATCGAATAATGTATATTTCCCTTTTGGAAGGAAGAACCCTTGTGTTGCATATCCATCTAATTTTTGCTCCAAATGACACGATCATGTATGGAGGTTCCAATAAAAAAATTGTCTATCCAAGTGTAGCTAGATAAACACTCACTCACAAATTCATTGAATCACATAATGAAATATAATTAACATAAAACAAGAACATAATTATGCAAAGTAAAGTTATATTGATGAAAATTTTAATTTACATTAAAAACTTTTTCTCTAAAGGCTTACAAAATAGATCTAGCCTTAAATTACAAGAAATCTTCTATAAAGCAAGTAAAATGCTTCCAACATGTTCTTCTATGCTATCTATTGATCCAAGAACTATAAGGAGACTATTCAAGAATCACTCTAAGATGATTTCTTCCTTAATGTTCTCTAATGATTGCTAAGGATTAATTTTTGTCTTTCTATAGTTGTGAGCGACTCACTATGGTAATGACAACATAAGAACTAGTTACCTTGGCCCAAATACCAAGAGATAAGGATTTGGCTCGTGAATTTATGTTATTGTCCAAGTTATTAAATAAAAGCGATTCCAACCATTCACAAATTTTTATGTCATGTTCAGGCTTCTATGATAATTTAAATCCACTACTGTATTTGACTACAAATTCTGACGAATGTTTGGTGACATATCGACAAAATATTGTTGACTTACCGAGGCAACACTGATTTAAATTTCGTCGCTGGATTTCCGTTGCTTTAACAACCAATTTTTATACGTCGAAACCATGACCCAACATCGTTGGTCAGCGCCACAAGAAATGTTGGTGTCCGTTGCAAAATCAACATAACTTCGTCCATCTATATGTCGAAACCATGACCCAATATCGTTAGTCAGCGACACGAAAAATGTTGACGGTGTCTGTCACAAAATGAACGTAACTTCGTCCATCTATCAACGCACAAAATCACAAAATGTTGCAGAACACCCATTTGAAATCGTCGAAAAAACACCAAACGTTCGTCCATTTTCCGACGAGGTGGAGCATGTCGTCATTTCTGTTACGATGAAAACTACGTCGTGTGTACAACAACCTCATCTTAATTTTTTGTGGTTCATCGGGCTATGTACGTCGAAATTGCGACAAAACCCTGCAGTTTTTTTAAAAAAATATTCGTTCAAACATCTTCCCTCCCTAACACGGTTATATGAAGCCTTTTTTCCCCTGAAAGTAATTGAATCTTCAGTTTTGAGGCATGATGTAAGACTGTTTCAAGTTCTTTTTTGTATTGGAGGCATTTCAAGACAACTTTCTTTGTATATATGGCCTAATAAGGGCTCTTTTGGCAACGCACAGTCAGTTTTATTGATGATTGTTCCTAAAATTGAAGTTTGTGATTGTGGCAAGTTAAAGATAGTGGGAATGGGTCTCTAAATGTGTGTGAAGTTTGTGGACATGCTTTGAATTTGGAATGATGCCACCCGATACATGGGTTTGCTGTCTTACTAGTAGATTGGTGTGTAGATTGCTCATAAGATGTGAATCTATCAAACAGTGAAAGAATGGATGTTTTATGATGGGAACCTGTCTAAATGTAATTAGTAAAGGTGCCTAAATGCTTGGAAGGAGTTTAGAAGATTAATTGTTTGGAATTGTTGATTGGGGTAGGCTAGTTTCTTTGTGCAAAATGGTAATTTGAATGTAGAACCTAATATTCTGATAAAACAGTGTTTGAATTATGATCTAATGCTGCTTTATTGATGTTACAAATGATACCTAAGTATTTGATAGAGGATTGAAGGCAGGTTGAAGGACTTGATGTATTGAGCAAGGTGAATCCTATGTGGAAAAAGGCATATAGATTGCAAACCAAGGGCAAGTATGATGGGTCAATGATTGGTGAGTAAGTATTTGTGTCAATAACATGTTGTTCAAGCTGTTTGAGTAAGTGATGATTGGATTGTTGTTAATTAGCCTTGTAAAGTAAATTGCTAAGATGAGTGGATTGGTACTTGTAGAGAGTATGGACTGATTTCAGTTATTCAAATCTGGTTATTGATTGTTACAGACATTTTGATGGTGGATAAGTTGAATTGGAATCTGATAAAGGGTTTGAAATACTAATTTGGTGTTTGTGATGTTTGATAGCCTTATGGTTTCAATAGGAATTGATGGATTTTTGGTGAATGAAAGTGAATTGTTGAAGTTTTGTGTATTTAATCTTCTCCTGATTCTGTTTGGGATTGAAGTTCCCTGATGATTGAGTGTTTTTCTATGATACTCTTCTTCAATGTCTTCTCTCATAGTGGAATAAAGTAAAATATGTTCTTAACATTTTATAGGAAAAAGTTAGTGTAAAGACAACATACAAGTATGCTGATGCCATCATTGAACTGTACACCAAGCTCATGAATCAAAACAAGTATTGTTCCCACAACGTATGAAGCCCACCTGATTACAATTGAGTTCAAATAGAAATTAAATCCACAACTAATGAGTTCAAATAGAAATTAAATCCATAACTAATGATTTCCAAACAGTACAATTGAGTTCAAATAGAAATAATACTAGCTGTGTTACATGGCTCTCTCCTAGACCCCTCATACCTAGACCTAGTTCGAACCACGTACCAGTCTCAAGCCAATTCTTGTGCTGAAATGGTTGGGCTCTTCTCTTTTGTTTCTATGCTACATGAGTACATCCCAAGTTTTTCTAATCCAAACTCGTATATGCCCAGACACGGGATCCATCCGTGGATAGCTTCCCCTGCAAAAGTTGTCATCCAGGGTAACATATGAGATGTGTTAAAAAGTAAAATAAGTACAAAGGGTAACATATTGAAGCAAAGAGAACTAATGAAAATCGCATAAGCTTTAAAGTGTAGCATAATGAAATATTAAAAAGTGCATTACCTTATTGAGCTTCTCTTTTTTTCGAGAATAGTTTAATATTCTCTACTTAACAGGGCCAACCACATGATGGTGGAAGCTCATTTGGCCCCTCCTCCCCCCTCACAGCACTCTCAATTCCCCATACTCGATCATATAACATTAATCATTCATTCATCCATTAATAACATATAACATTCATTCATTCATCCATTAATAACATATAACATTCATTCATTAACATATAACATTCATTCTTTCGATTTTTACATATTATCAAAAATATGGTTGTCAAAAATATCAGTTTTTAACATTCATTAACATATTATCAAAAATATGGTAGTTATAATATATGATTACAATCACTTTTTTTTTGTTTCTTTTTTGCAACTAAAAAAAGAAGTGGAGTATCGTTTTCTAAATAATATCCCCCCTTCAGTTGTTCTGCTCTCTGCTCGTGATCTTATTGTATGCCTAGTCGTGTAATCACGACGTGGAGGCTGCTGCAAGTGGGGGTCTGCTGCAATAACAAAGAAATGTTAAATTGATATGTTTTATTATTATTGTTACAAGTATTTCATTAATTA
This sequence comes from Sequoia sempervirens, assembly GCA_007258455.2. NCBI lineage: Eukaryota > Viridiplantae > Streptophyta > Pinopsida > Cupressales > Cupressaceae > Sequoia > Sequoia sempervirens. The sequence continues at coordinate 21,717 of VDFB02214787.1, read as the reverse complement.
AAAGAACATTAGAGTGGTGCTCTTTCCCTAATGGGGCCACATCATGTTCCCGATCTTTTCTTATAGCCTCATGCTTAACATGTTGAACACCCTCTAAATCCTCTAGAGTTGAAACACGAAAGGTTACATTATTAATACACCAATTGAAATTAAATATGTTTAAAAGAACATTAGAGTGGTCCTCTTTACCTAATGGGGCCACATCATGTTCCTGATCTTGTCTAGCCTGATCATGCTAAACATGTTAATCACACTCTAAATGCTCTAAAGTTGAAACACGAAAGGCTACATTAATTAATACACCAATTGCAATTAAAGATGTTTAATTGTATTAATCCATACTGTGTTTTGTATAGCACATGAATACATCTAGTAACGAGATGCACACCATGACCTTCATCTACAGGTTGTGCTCCACCCTCACTAGGCTGCATTCCAATGTCATGTGCAGTATTATTATTATAATTACTTTATGGTGGAATTTAATATTGAATAGATTGCACAAGTATTCAATTTTAAATAAACTTCATTGAGTTTATTTACCGGCGTGTCGGATACAGTGGAAGCTTGTGTTTTCCCAGTCAAGAGTCTTAGGCGTTCAACCACGACTCCATAGCCTTGCTGGAAGGAAATCTTCAGGTCCTCTTCTGTGGGCACTATGTTGAATTCAGAGCCTTGCATTTTTGCATAAGAACATGAATTTTGCTTCTATGGTGTGATAAAACCAAAATTGTTTGCAATTTATTATTTGGATGCAATATTTCATTTATTGATACTTACAATTCGTGCGGCTAATTTCATATAACCACCAGAGCCAAGTTTGTACTACCCGTGTTTTTCTAGTCTTGCCTTTGTTGCCTTCGATGTGTTAGACAGCCTATGAAAAGTTTGAAATACGTTAGATTATGTAAAAAGAAAGAGTAATCAGTATATAATTACATTGTTGATAGTATCACATACCTTCCTTGGCCTGGTGGTGTCTTTCCTTTTTTATTTTCAGCCTTCTCCTTTCCATCAACACCAGGTCCTTCCACTCCCTCTCTGGAATCATGGGGGGACGCTCGTACTTTTTGTTGTTCTCTAAATGTGACCTATATTGGTCCCTCACATACTTTAGATAGGTACCAGCTTTCTTAAGGACCTTGGTTCGGTTGAATGTGTTATTACCGAACAACATAGCTAAACAGTTAATGAGCTCATCTTTTAAATCTTGATTTTGGGCATTCCACTGTGTATGTATGGTGGGCCCAAAGCTCTCCAATATAATATCATTTAGATGTTTATAAAAAACATCATTTCCTACAAAATGATCATGGGATCATTAGTCTAAAAAGAGTGATCAATAAGTAAATTTCAATTGGATTATATATAATAATAATTAAAACATTTTAAAGTACCTGGGACCTTCTCTATCTTTATGGGAACGAAATCCTCGGTCACCAAAAATGTGACCGACAATGTTCCCATACTAGTAATACAGGAAGATCCAGGAAATGCTGCTAAAACATTACCAGTACTAGTGGCCTCTGCGTCCCCGGTACATGTCCTGACGCATGTTCTGGCATGTTCGCTACCAGAGGGTGATGCTATGTGTTGCCGACATTTCAGTTGAAAATATAGGCACGAATGATGGGGTCAGATGATGTGATGTATGCACAGGAAGATCAGGATCGACACTTGTACCGACCCCTACTCCCTGGGTAGCACCTGCAGTACCTTGATCATGGCCAACAACAACATGAGGACGCAAAAAATCTTGTAAAAATAACACATATTTTAGTTCATGACATAAAAGAGTACAAAATATAAAACCATGAATGAACTTATGTTATAATTAAAGATCTCATGACAACTTACTTGCAAGTTCCGTGCTCTCTTAGTCAATATTTTAACCCTTTCTCTTATCTCATTTGTTTGAGGCACTATGAATAACAACTGAAGGATTTCTTCATTGCATTTTTTTGGGTCTTCCTTATCATATCAAGAGGTTTTGCAGAATATGCGATGTCATCATCGCATAATAGTGACTATACCTCCTTATGGATGCTCTCCTCTACTGCTGGTGCCTTTCCCCGATCATCCGACTGCAACAAGAATATTAAAAACATTATCAAAATTAACCCAATAAACTTATGAAAAATAATAATAATAAAACATTTTGTTCGTATCTAATTTGTACAATTACAATGAGGTAAGTCTGTCGAGTAGAAGTTCCTAAAGATGCATCGCAATCTGTGCTCTCGGCCGAAGCCTTCCCCCTACAATCAATGTCCCGCTGTGACAAAAATTAAATATAAAAAACTTACTGAAATGAAACCAATAGACTTACGAAAAAAACATAATAATAAAATGGTATATTGGAGTCAATAATTGGAGGTTGGGTAAAATGGTATATAGTACGTACCACCCCCATAGTAACTGTGTTTGTATCTATGCGATTCAAATTGTAATCGATTAGCAACTCTTCCCCTGCAGTTATTAATTTTATCACACATACGAATACATGGTTTCCCTTGCGCGCCTCAAATATGCAATTGGGTTGCTTATTTGTTGACCTAGGTCATGTACTGTTTATAATCCCTGCAATATTCCCTGATGCTTTTGGCCTTCCGTCAATGTACATAAGCACTCCTTTATTTTGATCCTTATCTGTTAGCTGTATATAGTTTTTTGATAGTGCATACCTATGCATACTTCGTGTATATCGAACCAGTTGCATCCAATCTTTGTAACTGTAAAAGGGTCCGAAATACTCCATCAATTCAGTAACTTTTTTGTAATAGACCTTTATGTTGTCCATGCAAAATAGGCCCAAACCATGTAATGACGATAGTGCTATGTGATATATCCTCTCGTTGACACAAAAATTAGTATTTATTGGAGGAAGTTCCTTGGGTACCCATTGTTTCTGTAGATGTTTGTATCTCAAGGGCACCTTGATGTTGCCTATGCTCTCATCATCATAAGAACATGACCCCCCTTCAACAAGAAAAAATTCCATTCGTTTACAAAATTTTCTTCTAATCTTTTGACCTCTAGTTGATCTCCCTCTTTTAGACCTACTACATGTCTCGCTTTCCTCTTCTCTTCTTGAATTTCCCTCGCTCAAGGAAGACAGATCTAACAAATACCTATTTGGTGGTACCTGCACTCATAAGGATGTTGGATGAAGTTATTTCATGGTGATGTGATCCCAAGGTATGGGGTTGGAGGATTAAAAACCAAGGTTGTCACTACTAGTCAAATGCATGTGGAGGTAACAATAGTTGTGAATGTATCAATAAACCTTGTAAGGGTCTGATGATTAGAGATCACTTGGTAAGCATGGGAATGGTTTGTAGGGTCACCAACCTTGTGTTTTGAAGCCTTGGGTTTTGGGAACATCTAGAGGAGTCATTGTCTTGTTTCTTGGAGGTTGAACCCCAAAATGTATCAGAGTTTGTTTCTTTCTTAAGAATCGAGTTAAAGAGGCTAGTTGGGTCCCTCCCTATCCAACATTCCTTCACCATTTTCCAGACACCCACAACATCTTCGAACCATTTATACTCTTTTGGAACTTGAAAAAAAGGTTCACTTTCATTAGTGTTCTCTTTCGGGCTTTCCCTAGTGCTGACATCTATACTGTTCTTTTGGAGGTTTGGTTGAGTCAGTGAAATATTCAGAAGTTTTTAGTGGCTCCTTGTCTCTTTTTCATCTCTTGTACTGGTGCAAGAGCACCTTGGCATAATTAGGCCTCTATGAAGCAATGTTTTGAAATTTGATTCAATGTTATTGTTCCTAATTTGTAAATCATGTTATTAGAGTCATGTTTCATATATTTGAGGTCATGTTGAGGTCATTTGGTGTTTATTAAGTCCAAAAGTGCAAAAATGAAAACAATGTAAAAAGTTGTCAACTTAATAAAAAAGGCAATATTAAGAGATGAAGAGTCATTAGGGTTGGTTAGAGGTAGTTAGAAGACTAAAAGTTAGTTGTTTTACCTTTAAAAAGGCTCTTGTATCTTTTAGAACTTCGAGGGTGGTTGAATAAAGAATAAGTTCAAGGAAAATCTCTGATTTTTAATCATTTTTCTTCAGAAATCTTGCATTTCTAGGCATTATACAGAATTGTACAGCCTTGAAGGCATGGTATAATGGTTGGATATGGTAATAATCTCAATCAACTTCCTGTTACATCAAATTTCATGCATTTTAGTTAATATTTGTGTGAGTTATTATGGATTTACTTCAGACTGCTAAAACCCTCAGTTAGGGTAAGCAAAGACAAAAATAATTATGTTTCTCCTTTATTAATTGGTGGAATCTTCTGGTTTCTTGTGAGATTATCCTACTATGAATTTTATTTCATGTTTCAGTGGATTTAGGGAAAAATCATAAAGATAAGATGCGAGGGAATGAAGTTTCTTGACTGAAAAACTGTGTGTATAGTCTGTGAACAGAGTAATTATGAAGGTTAAGCCTTTAGGGTTTTGTGAAAATACTTTGTAAACAAACTTTGATGCTTTGAAGTGACTCCCACATATAGGCCTATCAACAAAGCATCGTGGAGCCAAAAAAACACCATCATTGTGTCTAGAAGGGTAGGGAAACAAAAAAAAACCTTTCATTTTGTCAATTTCGATAACTTTGATTTTTTTAAAATTTTTGAATTTTTTTGACCATCATAAAAAAATTAGCAGAGGCCAATCTACCCTCTGCCATAGTGCAATTTTGGGTTGACATTTTCTCTTTCGCAAGATTTTGGCCATTTAAAATTTTTGGCCTATTGGGCCTTTTTGAAGGATTATTTCTCAGTTTTATTGCAAGAATTTTGTGGCATGTATAACCTATTTGCAGGATTTACATCTTTCCAACACCTAGTTTCTGGCACATTTTTTTGTCACATATTGGCAATGGTTTGTTTGTTATTATTGATTTGCTCGATGGAAATTTTTTGAAGGCCCAGATCTGTGCACATTTGAAGACTCCTACCTACAAATGTGCACATCATGCGACCTCCAAGTGACCTGCAGTCTTGGTATCCAATCTCTACGGTTTGAGTATATCTCCCATTGGCATGTTGATATGTGACAATTATTTTTGATCTTTGGGTAGGCTTTGTCAATTGGTGAAGGCAAGGAAATCTATGGCAACGGGTTTTTCAATGGGACATTGGCTTGAATTGACCAAAATATAGCATGCAACACCTCGATGGGAACAAACAAAGTCTAAATCACTGTACTTGCAACAATATTTCTAAATGTGGGGGAAAAATCACTTACAGTCATTGTCCCTTGGTTGATTTTCCCTTTCTGAGTGTCCTCACCTCTCGCTCTAGCTTTCCTCCTGCCAAATGGTTCCTAGTCTTCCTCCTTGACTCAATGGCCTTGCAACACTGTTCCAGTGAAGTCTTGCAACTCTCCACTTAAGTGCTAGATGTAGTGGTTCTCAGTGCAACTCTCCAGTTAGGGTCTCAGTGCAGTATGCTATGTCATGCTCTTGCGCGCGCGGGGCCAAAATTCAAAATATATAGTTTATATATATGCTATGTCAACATATAGTTTATTTTATTTTCTACAAAATATAATTTTTGTATGGTGGCTTGTTGAGCTTATATAGTTGGTTTTCTCTTTCTTTATAATTTTTGATGATTTATTTTCTATGACATGATTGAATATTATCTACAGTCCTAGCGATTGTTAAAAAGGCTTATGATATGTGATGTTTAATCATAATGGATGTATAAGAATCAGTGATTGAAATACTACTTGACTAAAGATTGAGCTATCTGATATTTTGTCATTTAAACATCATGGAAGAAATGCTTGCAATCAATGTCTTATTAATGTAGCCCACAAGGTTTCTTTTCCTAGTTTTTTTTGGTCCCATTCTTGTTATGACTTATTTTTTTACATTGGTCTATTACAGTAATGGGGAGCATATCTAGTGAATCGATTCTTCCAGTCTCTTTGATTTTTATCCTTGTGCATAACGAGTTTTCTTCTATCCTATGATTCAGTGATTGTTGGTTTAAAACACTCATTACAACTAACATGGATATGAATTATGATGTGGGTGTGAGAAGGGATTGTTGAATATGAATGAATGGTTTAGGAAAGTACTCCTTAATCCAAATGAGTCATTTTCTTGTCATGGAATGTGTTAATAGATTTTAAAATTAATATATTCAATCTAGTTAATATTGACAAATCTAAAGCATGCCAAAGGCACTTCAGAGATATGCTATGACATAAAGAAGATTGTTAAGGTGATGTCAAGTCTTGATCCATTAGGGTAGGAAAACATAGATGCATTGGTACAAAAGGTTCCATTCAACTTGGAGGAAATGGATAATTACCTAAGGGGCTAATGTGAGATTGGACCAAGATTATATTATGATACAAATAGCTTGGGGAAAGGGATGATGAAATGGTTATGGGAAATTGTAGAGATAAATATAACACCAAGGGAAGAACACTAGAACTAATTTTAGCACTATGGATTAATCCAAGACTCAAAATTCCACTAAGAGGCATCCCTTACCTCTTAAATTAATTCCATAGGTGGGTTTATCCTTGAATATAGTGCCATTGGTTAGCTTATCATGTGAACTTCCTCTATAAGTAGGATTACCATACATTTTCATAACATGCATGTGTGGTTTCAAAAGGTTTATACGTTCTTGTGAATTTGAAAGAAAAGAATGTTTTGACTTTTCCAATAGGTGTTAGGGGTTAATTTGACTTGGTTTTAGCATTAGAGTGACAAACCTTGTGGTTTAGGTTCCATAAACAAAATATACTCATTTTTTTAGCTTCCTATTATCATCTTTATATTCAATGAGCTTTTTAAAGATCATCTAAATATTCATTGCTAATGAAAATGCACAAACTGATGTGTAATAGATCCAAGGTGAGGCTCAAAGAGCCTCGTCTTTTGAAACCATTAACCAAAGAAATGCTAAGAACAATATATGAAAGAGACGAAGAATAAGGCAACTTGTATTATTAGGAAGGATGAGATGCATTTATATAGCATGACCTCATGTTTGAGTCTCAAAACCCTCCCATATTGTCAACACATGCGTCTAGGCTAACCATGTCAATTTTCACTCCATACAAGCACAAATTGAAAAAAATTCAACGTTGGCCCCATTCACATGTCACTATGCGGGGTCAACATGAGGAAACACTAATTTTTTGGGAATGAAATAACTAAAGATATGATCAAATAATATCTAATCATAAATAGTCATAGACTAATTAGGATTTGATCATATGGAAATTTCTAGGAGAGCTACAATAGTTGTAACATCATGAATTAACAACATTAAAAAGTACATCATGAATTAATTATGTAATGGCATAAAAATTAAAAACATCATGAACTAATTATGTAACCATACAAGTCAAATATAATTCTATCAAGAAATCAATATCAAATAGATAATATAATCAAATAACTCATACATTTCAATGTCACTAATCTTCTTCTTCATCCAACTCTTTGTCTGTATCATCCAATCCAGATTCGACATTGTAAGAATTGGTCATATCATCATCATCGTCATTGATATCAGTTTCGATAATGTCATCATCCACATGGATATCATCTTCATTAACATTAACTCCTACATCATCATGATTTAGTTCCTCTTCTTCGATATCTTCGTTAGACACATCATCAACTAACTGTTCATCCTGATCATCAACTACCTCATCTTCTAGTTCTTCGATATCTTCTTCCACCACATTATACTTTACTGGCCTTCCTCTTGGATCATGTCTAACAAAAAATGACCAACCTGGTTTACTTGGAACCTCTGAGTAAAATACCTGCTCACATTGGCTTGGAAGAACATATGGCTCATTTCTAGCTCGCTCGATCGACCTTGTATTAACCATGGTAAATCCATTATCATGTTCAATAATAGTTCTCTCGGGATCATTTTCATTCAATCGTAGCCTGTACCATTGGGCAACGCACAAAACTAATTTGAAGGACTTAAAGTCACACTCAAGTATATCATCCAAAATCCCATAGTATCAATTTTTTGAGACTTCTGGATGTATGTCGCTTCTAGATGAAACATTAGTCACCTGAAAGACTGTAGTTATCCCAAAATCACAAGTTTTCTTCGTGTCATCCAACTTTTTGATTCAAAATTTATGACCATTGCACCACATAGACTTGTGGTGTTTCACCTGCAATATGTCAAACATGTAAAAATTATTGCATCGTCAGTTGATAAACATATTTATTCTTGGCCGAATGTATGCAAAGAAAAAAAACTCAATATATATATACATCAATATAATTGAAAATAATTAAATAATATGGGTGATTAATATATTTATACGTACCTTTTTATCTCTTAAACCATATGCTAAATCATTTTCCCTTGGTGTAACATTGGAATCTCCATTACGATGAGCTTCTTTAACCAATGAAGCCACACCTTCCCATGTTAATGCGTGATCGGATTGTTGACATCGTTCAATCCATACCGTCATCTAATCAAGGTTTTTTGTGATGTACAAATGTAGTGCATCCCACTCTTGACCAACTGTATAAAAAAAAATTGAAATTCACAAACGACGTATAATTAGTTAATTACCATAGTATATGACCTTAATTTGTAATTGATGTACCTGAAAACCTAACATCCCACTACCAATGATCTTATTATCTTTCATTGTTGGATGAATTAAAATTAAAAGAGTATGCACAAAGAATGAATTATGACCCTGAAGGGTACATACACCCTTGTAAGAAAAAGCAAAACCTTAGTGGATACACTAAGGTTTGACACCTCAATTTGACATTGTGGCAACGATGTTGTACAATAGATTTACAAACTTGAAGATATGCCTTGATGATTTTTGGCATGTTCACAAAAAGAACTATGAAGCCATTCTTGAGCATGGGAGAGTGAAAAATGGATTGGGTACTAAGAGACATGATATGCAACTACATGAAGGATCCGACACCAATTCCATCTTGGCCATTGACACAATCATGAGAAAGCATGACAAATATGATGAAGACTTACACTCAAAAAATGTAGGGTTTGATGATACTGTGAAGTTAGGATTACCCAAATTATGTGATAAGAACGGGTTTCTGAAGGAACGAGATGATTGGATGTGTTGGAACTGTAAAATTTTGAAAATTTTACATTCATAAATCCCTCATAGAAAACCAAATTTTGATGTAATTGCTTGTGGTCACAATCAAATTTGATCCCCAAAAAATCCCTCTAAATAAAACATTTTAATCCATATCGGCAAGAGTTGGTACAGGTCTTCCCAATTCCTAAGCCATTGCATTCCAGTGATGGTGTTTTCGGCATATGAATAGGAAATCCAAGCCATCATATCGATCAAAGTGCTTAGGCAAATACATATCGGGCGGACACAGCTCATGGTGTCACTGACGCAGGGGGTCATCAGGAAGACAAATGATATCAGCATGAGATCTACCATTCAGAACGAGCTTATGAGTTTCACCGATGAAATACAATGGCAAGACATTTATCCTCTCACACCGATGATACAAAGGAAATTACTCATCAACAAGAAAATCATCATTGGAGTGAAGCCAACAAGTCATACTGAGAAATTATGTCTTACCGGTGAATTACCATCTGTAGGAAGTTCATCATGTCTCACTGATCAGGTACAAAGAAGCATATCGACAAAACAAGAAGCTATCAATGTAAGTTCGAAAGGTTCTCCTGATGCTCCGTGTCACACCGATGAGAGTTATATTGGCGAGAGTCTTGGCAACATATTCAAGATTGGAGGAATGAACATTGAGGAGACTCATAGCATCGGAGAAACTACAGAATGTCTTAGCGAAGCATGATCTCTTGCCGATGAGGATGCGAATAGATCAAAAGGTCATCAGAGTGAATTTTGGCGACATTTACAAAGATTGAAAAGATGAATTGTGTATCGTTGAAAAGGATATCGTGTCTCCCCGACCAACAGGTTGTTTGGTGAACGTTGGCAAAAAACTAAATATAAAGAATTGCCCAGAATTCAAATTGTCTTCTCGATATAGGGTACTTGATGTGACAGTGAGAATTTCAAAAATATTGCGAACTTGTGCTTAGAGCTGAAACATTAATGGCAGAATGAACGCAAAGAGATAGTTGATTTCTTGAATTGAATAGTAATAATTGAAGAAGGTATTGAGTAGAATTGACAAAAGAAGAAATAGGAGAAAGGACGAAGAATTAGAGAACCTTGCGGCTGAAGGATTTCAAACAAAACCTGTGAGTCTTCTGTAAATTCATTTTCTAATTCTGTTATTGTAAGGAGGTATAATGGAGGGAACGAGCTCAAGAAAAAAAAAGGTAAAAAACAAAGCGAGAGTAGTCGTCTTAAGAGCAAAAAATAGAAAATTGAAATTGAAAATGAACCAGGGGTAGTTGAAAGAAAATTGAACCAGGACCTAATTGATCAGTGGCCCAGCTCTGGACCTAGGACCAGGCACTCCGCACAGCTCAGGGAAGATGTAGAAAAGTTAGAAGATAGGTGCAAACACATAGGAGATACATGGACCCCAATTAGGGGATATGAGTTATTCATCTTCCATTACCACCGAAGGAACTGATATGAACTAGTGTGTAACCCCTAGAAATTTAACCTAGGAAAGCTGGTCTGCCCAAATCTGTTTGTAGATGTGGAATTGATAAAAGTGTTAGCTTCCAGTTATGATCCCAAGCTAAAAACTATTTGTTACCCTTCTGGAAAATCATTCATACACATATCAGAGGTTGCAGTCAGTGAGGTTTTCAATTTAGGAGTGTGTGATGAGAAAATTGTGTATGAGGAACTAGACAAAGAATTCTGGAGATTGGATACTGTGTACAAGGGTTGGAGGCTACCACTGCATAGATGTAAGAAGGATGGCAACGTGGCCCCATTAGATGATGGTGATGGTCCCCCATTTCATGTCGACCTATTTGAACCATACATGAAGTACACCTATTTATCAATGTGCCAAGTGCTAGGGGTGGATGCCCCTGAATACATGTTAATTGTGCCGATGGTGATAGCAGCAAATGTGCAATACCATAACTCCTGACCTTTTGATTATGCCACACATATTTTCAATGAGCTTGATGGATGATTGATGGCGGTAAGGAATGGCTCCCCTATTTTTCATTTGAGGCATTATTCAATCCTGATGCATATGATTCTTTACTATGGGCAAGAATTGAAGATGTGGCCTGATAAGCTAAGGGTTTCACAATTTGATAAAGAGGGAGGGTTGTTTTTGGTACAACTTTGGACTGCTATTTGGAACTGTAGATTTGCTAATTCATGTTACTACATTTTGAAGAATATTTTGTGAAGCCATTATATAAATTGTATAGCCACCCTTGTGAACATTCATTGTTTGATGAAATAAAAATATTCCTTCGGCCCAAGGACTTTAATGGGCCTATTAATCAAAATTGGGGAGATTGGTACTATTTGGAAGGTGCAACAATGATCAAGATATATGGATTTGAGGATGCACCCTTTATTCTTCCAAGAACAGTACTTGATAGGATTGCCTATCTTGAGATTGCTAGGCAATTAGATTATTCAAATTTCATGAATTTAAGCTCTTTTGGAAAGCAGGCATTTATGCCTAGCACACTTTGTTTTAGTGATTTCACTATGTTGGCAAGGGAGGGATATGATTTGGTTTTGAATAAATTGTTGCAACATAACATGAAGAAAGGTCCATCTCGAAAAGGATTTGATCTAGAGGGGTATATCAACTTTGTAAGGGACAAAATAAACTTGGGTGGGTATGATCATATACCCTATCAATATGATGATTTGATCAGAAATCTAGAAGAGGAGGAAGTAGAAAGAGTGGTTGATGAGTACAATAGAGGATTTATAGATGTTGGGATGCTATCTTCAAAGGAGGAAACACCTGGTGATAACAAGCCTCACAACACAACTGACAAAATCTCCAGATCAAGAACTAAAGCTTACAAATGTCCTCCTAGGGAGATAGAAATTGAAAAGAGTTCAGATATAGATGCAAGACAGATTGCATACAAATCATTCATAGCCGATGATGAATTTGTAAAAAATCTAGAGTTTAAGGCTTTCTTGTATAAGCAGAAAGGGAAAAAAATAAGGGAATCAACTGGAAATATAATACCAATTAATGAAGGACAGTTGTTGGGTAACCTAAAAACAAGTGTAGATAAAGAAATGGAAGATATGACTCCTAAGAAGGGGAGAAAGATGCTAGAAGATGCAGGAGTCATGATTTTTCCCGGATTAGATTTGAATTCTACCTTAGTATTTGATAGTTTCTTGAAGAACAATAATGCCACATATAAGCCCAACCCTGAAGGTGTGACATAGATATACACAAGATCCAGGTACAATCAAGATGAAGGGTCGCTCATGATTTGGGCCCTGTATCCACCTCACGAGAAATCAGTTGTGATTGATACTGAAAATGAATTTGGGCATGTGATGACCTTAAAAGTTGGAGAGGTTGATCCTATAACCACAACAAATATTGGCATTAATGTTGCTAAATTGAATAAAGCATAGATTCAGATGTTGATAAAAGAGAAAGAAATGTATAAATGAACAATGAAAGATTGCTTAGAGAGAATAATCATTTGAAGGATATGGTGGGAATAACATTAGGACCCACAAAGCGATTAACTCATGGAGAGAGTTCTCATACAAAAGATTAGTGGGTAGGATCAAATACATACTCACAGGGAAAATATGATGCACTCACTACAATGATAAAGAAGAGGCAAGCCAACTTGATGACTTCGTTGAGTAAAATTTGGGGAACACATTTAAAAAATCATGCTGCAGAACGAGAACATAAGAGGATTGATGGGAGAATCCATGAGAAACTCCAAGAAATAAGTGAAAGAGATGTTCTAGATAATGCAATTATTGATATTGCCAATCATTTCATAAAGAGACACGAGGAATTTCAAGAAGAATTGCAGGGGGATGAACAAGGGATGATTGATGCCACTAAGAAGGGATTACCAATGCTATTTGAAGACAAAGGAGAATTGAAGGAAAAAGACAAATGGATTAAGGAATGTGAATTAATGCTGCAAACAATTCTGGAGGTAGCTACAAGAGACAATTCAACATTGGACGAGGCTTGTGAGCAGAACGAACGGATGGTGATCATGGAGATAGCAATTCAGAATGCACTTGGAGATGCCGACACACATGCATGTCAGGATTACCTTGATCATTTGTCAAAAATCCATTTATGGCTAAATAGAGCCTAACTGCTAGTTTATTATTGTTGTTATGTAAAAACATTTCTGAAAGGACGTGTCCTTTCATAGTTTGTTATATTTATACCTATTCTATATGATCATGAGAGATATAGATAGGTGGATAGGAGAAATATACATTATATAGTTTTTGTAATGATGTTTTTTCATCAAAAAGAATCAGATGCATGCATGAAATTCGATGAAGTTAATGAAGATATATGAATTTGTGGCTTAATCTTTAGTATTAGCTGTTTGTGGAATTATACAGTTATTTGATTGTCTCCATTTTGATGCTTTTCTGTTGTTCAAATTGTTATATGAAGCATATATTCAGTTTGTCGACACATTTGCTGTATTTGTGTGATGTGATCGTTTGGTTCTTTCAAGTAAAGATTAAAACCTTATAATCAATCACAGTAACTGGAAAGTATTAATTGGATCAGTAAGAAGAATCAAATAATTAGGGTTGTCATCCTGTCTCAAGTAGAATTTGTCAGCCATTTACTAGCACATTTATACAAGTATAAACTACATTTGTGTGCCAAACAGTTTGAATTATTGCCATCACAGATTACACTTTTCTAGATCTCCATTAGACTCCATATACCCAATGAGGCACTGGTCTTACATACTTCATTTTAGTTCATCCATTTTATATTTTACATCTGTTAACTGAACATATTAGGATTAGCTTTGATATTGATTATACAATCTATACCACAATAAAGATTCAATTGTCCACTCCCACTTGCCATTGTGGATAAATTGTTGGAAGAATAAACACAAATCAAGCTTGTTTCACTCATACAGGTGTACTCGCCTAGGTCTAGCAGCACCTGAAGAGAAGAGGGTCTAAACTATTTGGCCTTGTATGTTACCCTGAAACATACCAAGAGTTCGACAACCTCTTGAGGTATTTTTCCTGCATTTTTTAGAGCTAACGGGATGGATGAATGCAATAGGATACTTCAGGAAGCATTGGATACAGTCAAAGCAGAAGGGCTATTGCTGGATGGAGCATGCAAACATATGGAATTGATGATAAAACTCGAATATGAAGCCCGAAATGCAATGCATGATGTGGATACCCATACCTTAGAGGAGTATAAAAACATCTCTCAATGGCTAAGTCAATGTTAGGAGAAGATTAAATTCTTTTATAAGTTTAATTAAGATCAGTAGTTTAATTATTTGCCAAAAGACAATCCAAAGAGACACCTTTGTTGGGTCTTCTTCTTATATATATGAAATTTGAATTGTAATATTTGATCATCAACACTTTATAAGATTTTAATACTTTTCAGCAGTGAAAGACTTATTTTATGGAGTAATACAATACCAATACTTTTCTATTTGTGTGTGGAAGATTCTTTCATTTGGACTAGTTCTCTGTTGTTTCTTTTCAAGCAATTGAAGGCAATGTAAAATGTATTCTAATTAATCTCCATGACCATCTTATAATTACCTCTCACTTTCCTCAATCTACCTTTCCCCATCAGGTACTCCCCTTAGAATTTGTTAATGGAGTTGGGATCCCAAATGCGATCTACATGGATCTTTGCTGCGAACTTAGGAAGATATTCAATAATGTACACCATGGTCTGGTATACCATATATCCCTCCACCATAGAACCCTCAGGATGTGCTCTTTGTCTAAACAAATCCTTCAAAAATTTCAAGTGCCTCTCAACCATCCACATTGACCTTGTGTGTATAGGTCCACACAATTCAATCTCCTCAACTTGGTGTATGATGTAGTGTTTTTGTGCATTGAAAAATGTTGAAGGTAGAAACTTTTGCATTTCACACAGGAGACAAAGAATTTTTCTCCTCTAATAATTTATATCTTCTTTATGGATTTCTTTAGATGACAACCATCTACAAGTGATTCAAGGCGCAAATATATTAACGAGATTTAACAAAAATATACAATATATTACATAACAAGTAAAAAAAAGGAAAATATAAGATCTATACAACAAATTAAACAAATATCGCTACTTACCTCATGTATTTTCCAAAATCATATATAACTTGCTTGACATTGTTGTCGAAGTTGTCTGGGATAGAGGTAGAATGTACTGCAACAATTATAAAATGATATTTTTATTATTTTTTCAAAACTAGTAAACATAATACACTGAAAAGTACATGCAGTATACAAATATATATAAAATATACCAAAATAATTACCTTAATGAAGGTATGCCAATCATGCGTTTTCATCCTTGACCCAAATTCACCTTTCTTTGTTATGATATTGTTAATGTTCGCAGCAAATCCTGTGGGAAATTGAATTTTTCGTATGACTTCTTTTATAGCATTGCTTTGCTGCTCCGTTAATAACCAAGGAAGGGTGCTTATATTGATTTGGTCTCCATCGCTATTTAATTGAATGACATTTTTCATTGCATGATTGACTTCCTGAATGTCACTACAAATTTTGACAATTTTTTCTTTGTCATGCCTGCATCCAATATTTTCCTTAACATTTCTGTTATATTCTTTTTGATATGCATTGTATCAAACAAATACATAATTTGTAGCTGCTCATAGTAGGGCAACCTACTAAATTGTCTGGGATAACTTTTCAGTGCCTGTGGAAGCCGACCATTAATGCCTTGACAACCTTCATGAAGCATATAAGTTAAACAAATTAACAACGAAAATCATTGTCAATTACAACATGAGTAAAACACAATATAAAAATATAAATTCAAACATATCATATATGATAGATAAATAATTTGATCTGATGTATAACCTTGACGATTAATTCTATTATATTCCAACTTCCATAGGCAAGGTGTCATTCTTCGTGGTTTTGATGTAGTCTCTTCTTTCCCATTGAAAAGATGTTTTTCAGTAGTTCGATACTTATGATTTCTGTGGAGGAAGTGCCTATACTCATCAAACACCTGCTTTCCTAAACTTGTTGAACGATAAGATTTCATCTTTGGACCACAAATTGGACATGCAAATTTTCTCTTTGTTTGAAGACCTGGAAGATCATATATAATTGGATTAAATATGTCAATTTTTATAATTATATATAATGAATAGATTATTTAAAAAACATGCATGATATCTATTTCATAAAATTAAATATTGTTAAAGTGCAATCGAACGTTATAACATACCACAAAAATGTGTTAGCCTTGGGGCATCATGAATTGTCCGTACAATCATTGCATGTAATTGAAATTGTCTTTGTCCTATTGGTCTAGAGACATCATACATAGTGATGCCATTCCATAACTTTAGTAACTCATCAATAAGAGGCTCGATATATACATTCATATCTTTAACTTGGTACTTACCTAGTTGAATGAATATAAACATTACATAATTATTATAACCATTTTACTGCAATATATATAAATTAATGTACATGACTATTGAATGAAAAAAATATGTCATTATGCAACAAATAAGACAAATGAGATGCTACTACGTTAAAGAAAATTGATGTAAACAAATACCTAGAACAATCATTGACAACATTATGTGCTCCCTCTTTATTGACATCCATGGAGGAATTTTATTGTTGATAACAAAAATAGGCCACACCGAGTAAATAGATCTCAACTCTCCAAATGGATTGACACCGTCCACTCCCAATGAAAGCCTAAGATTACGAGGTTTTTCTTTAAAGTTTGGCCATTTTTCCTCCATGTCCCTAAATGCAGAACCATCCGTAGGCATTCGAAGAATGTCATCTCCACTTCTATTCCATGCATGGTAATCCATAAATTGCACTAAGCTTTCACACCTAAATAATCGTTGCATACATGGAATAATGAGAATATAACAAAGAACCTTGTAACCTTTTTAGACACCTGTTAGTTGATCTTTTAATATCTATGATATGACATTTCAGCATTCTGTTGCAAATTCATGTTGTTTATGATATATAATATGATCATTGGGACATGCATCTATTGCTTGATACTCCATTCCAATATCTTTCATAATGGCAGATAAATCTCGGTATGAGTGAGGTAAAATATTTGATGGTGGTAACAAAATTCACCTATCAATCTACAACAAAAATAATTTGTTAATATAAAGAATATTAATGGTACATATTTCATCCTTTATTTTACTAGTGATGAACTAACAACAAAATAAATGAAAAGATGACATATATGGCATACCTTAACATATGTGAGAATGCTATGTTGGATAAACCATTCATAACCTTCAAGTTCACCAACAACAATACAACAGAGAGAAAAGTTGTTTGGGAGACTTCATAAATGGGCTTGTATGCCTTCTCAAGTATAGGTAAATCATGAATAATCAAAGTCGTCTTGATCATCATGATCAGCTGCGCCACTAAACGTGTCATGGATCAATGTATTTGTACCATCATCTTCAACTGTGCTTTCTGGTGCATGATCATCTTCTTCCATAGGATCATTAACTTCATCTTCGATATTCACAACTCCATGTTCCCTCGCTTGCAAAACCACATTCTATGGGTCATGATAATCCATATCATGTGCCCTAGGGCGACCCACCTTTATAATAATGATCAACACAAATAAACTATGATCATGATCAAGTGATTTTTTATATATATCAAAAATGTTAAAATGATATAAACATTTACAAATTTAATCAATATAAAGACATATAATGAACAACTTACCAATGGACGATAATCATGTCCCCCTTCAACATGACCATGCTGCCTACAATGTTTCTCAGTTGTTGTGATTAAAAGTCTTCTCGTCTTTAAGCCCTTGCAATTATTGCAAGGACAATAACATTTCCCATCACCCTTTCTTTTCAATCTAGCCCATAATCTAGCAAGTGCCTCTTCATTTTGTTCTGCACTAATATTATCTGACATGATTTTTCTTTACCAAGCTTGAATATTTAGATCTTCAAAAAATATCAAACTCACACTCCAATAATTTTTAATCATAGACAGGTAAAAAAATCTAATAATTTTGATATTTTGCACCCAAAAAATTCGGCCTATAACCTCCACAAACTGTCACAAGTATAGCAAATTCGCAAGTATAGAAAAACACTGTCGCAAGTATAGATAAATTGTCAAACTCACTTTTATTTATTAAAAAAAATTTGTCGGAACCCCGATGAACGGTAACCATATACCCGTCGGCCCACAAATTAAGGAGGCTAGCCATATGTCAGCTCAGAAAATGATGGAAGGGGATGGTTGACTTTAAGTGTATGTCGAAATAGCGACGAAAATCATGAAGAGCCACAATTTCGACGAACGTCAAGCATAAATTTAATTTTTTTTGAAAATTTCACATTAAATACACAGGTACCCAATGATACATCTAATTATACATCTTTCATTGGAAAGTTTCATCGTATTTTGCAGTCAAATGAGTTAGTGATCAAATAAATCAAAGTGTATATTTGAAGAGAAACGACTAAAATCATCTCAATATAAATCAAAATAATTGCTATAAATGAATACATATTTGTAAATGCTTGGACAATTGTTTAACACCCTTTGGATGAATAGTTGCAAAGGCCCTTAGACTAATGGTTGCAAGGAGGGAAAAAAATTAAAATAATTCCCTTTTCCCTCCTTTTAGGAACTATCCAAGCTAGACATTGTATCTTTGTTCAATGTTCATTGTCTTCCTTGCACTATCACCCACAAGGTTTGTATATCCCATTGTCCAATCACGATGCCTTCATTTGGAT
This sequence comes from Sequoia sempervirens, assembly GCA_007258455.2. NCBI lineage: Eukaryota > Viridiplantae > Streptophyta > Pinopsida > Cupressales > Cupressaceae > Sequoia > Sequoia sempervirens. The sequence continues at coordinate 2,760 of VDFB02214787.1, read as the reverse complement.
TTTTAAGGTGATTGAGAGTAACCAACACATATTTTCATAATTTTTTATTACATTATTAACAACACTTACACAATTTACCATTCTTATCTTAAAAGTCAATTTAAGTGATAGAATATTTCTTTTACTTCTCGTGTATAATAAAGGTCACTTTACATAATATTTTGAACATTTCTCACCTTGTAATGTAGTTGAATGGTCTAGGGTTGTTTGGCTGAAGAAAGGAGACCATAACACCAAGTTATTTTAGTTGACTACCTCAAACACATATCAGCTGATAGGGACAAGAAAATTAGGGTGGACAATTCTTTGATCATTGAAGACAATGAAATTAGATGTAAAACTACCAATTTTATTCTGACCTCTTTGATGATTGATCCATAAAATTGGATATTCAATTGGTTATCTTGGATTAGATTCCTTGGTTTCTAAGAGAAGAATACAATTAAACAAGATTTTTATAGATGAGGAGATTAGGAAAGTGATGTTTTCCTTTGAGGGAAAAAAATCCCCTACCTGCTTGATGGCTTTCCACATTTCTTCTAGACCTTTGGGAGATTATCTCCAAGGATGTCATAGTTTATTAAAAAAAATTAGGTCCAAATTCTTTTGGCGACTTTAGACCAATTAGCCACTATAATTCTATTTACACATTTTTTTAAAGGTTATGGCAGCTAGATTGCTGATGGTTCTCCCAAATCAATCTCTTTGTAGTAGAGTGGGTTTGTTCAAGGAAGACAAATCTTAGAGTCTATCATCTCTATCAATGAAGTCCTCCACTTGTCTGTAAATAAAAAATGATTTCTTCTCAAATTGGATCTCATGGAGGCCTATGATAGAGTGAATTGGGAGTTCCTTTCTCAAGGTTATGGTTTTGTTTGGTATTAGAGCCAAACTCATGGATATCATTTTAGAGATGATTTCGACCCCCAATTTCTCGATGTTGATTAATGGTTCTTTATCATCCTTCTTCAACAACTTAAGAGGATTAAGGTAAGGGGGACCCTATCCCCCCTTTCTTATTAATCATAATGATTAAAGATTTGAGAAGAAATATCCAAATGGCAATCAATGATAGTAGATTGAAAGGTACAAGACCTACCTCTTTCGGTCCTCCTTGCTCCCACCAACAATTTGTGGATGAAACTATGATAACTAGATAAGTTTCCCTTAGGGATGCCAAAGAACTAAAAGGAATCCTCTTGAATTTTGAAAAAGCTTCGGGCCAAAATATTAGCCTCTCAAAAAGTACTATCTTCTTCCATTGTTGACAAAGGAAAATTGTTGGTATTATAGAATGTCAAGTGGAAGACCTCCCATCTAAATATTTAGGTTTGACCCTTTTTTATGGAAAGGTCCTTGATTCCTTTTGGAACGAGTTAATAGAAATATTTTAATGAAAATTAGAAAAAATCAATTAATCAAAGCTACCTTGTAGAATATCCTAGTTTATAGTTTGAGTTTTCTTAGATCTCAAGGAAATTTTCTTAAAGGATTGATCAAATTTAGAGAATTTTGCTTTGGACAGGTTTTGAAGAAAGAAAGACTTCCATAGGTGGTGTGGGATAGGGTTTGTAGACCCAAAAAATTGAAGGCTTGGGATTAAGAAAAATTAAGAAATTCAACCTAGCCTTGAATGCTAAAATCACCCAAAGATTGATGTTCCAACAAAAGGAATGGATGGAGACAAATAGGAGAAAGTACTCGCTCCACCATGGGGAGATTCAAGATTTCTTAAATAGTAGTAATTTACCCCTTGGTTCCTATCTTTGGAAAATTATAATGAACAAAATATGGGTCCACTAAATTAGGTTCTAGGATGAAAAATGGCTTATTGAAACTCCTCTTAGTAGTTGTGATTCAATGCTACCCTTAATAGACCTTTGTTTGAGGAGCTTTTGAGTCATGGTGGAAGATTATTTTTGTGTGGTTAGGGGGGTCAAATGTTGGAAACCCTTAGCATCCTAGCCTCCTCCTAACTTTGTTCTTTCAATTGATAGGATATAGTCTCTTCTCTCTTGCATTCACATCCCACTTCTTCCTTGAAGGGAAATATTAGTTTGGTGTTCTTTCCCCTCTAGTTCTCATTTGGTGGCATTTGGGTTTGTTTCTTTGTTTGTTTGTCTTTCCATCTCACTTTGGGCTAGGGTATGGTTCCCATAGCTAATCCCTATAATTAATATCTTCTTCTAGATCTTGGCACAAAATAAAATTCTTACTCTTGATAAACTCATGAAAATAGGGTTTGTGCTTCCTAGTAGGTGCACTCTTTGTGAAAGGTATCTCTCACTTGTTGTTGGACTAATGCTTCTCTCTTTTAGTTTGGGATTCCATTCTTTCCTTGTGGAATGTCATGTGGGTCTCCCTTAATTCTATTCAATCCTTGGTTGTCCAATGGATCTCCCTCTCTCCCAATGCTTACTTGAGATTTTTATGGTCGCTTGTTCTTCTCCATGTCACTTGGGGTTTTTGTAAAGAGGAAAATAACCAAATTTGGTAAAGAAGGATTTGAGAAGGGTGGTGGAAAAAATTCTTGTAGCCATAAGGGAATTTTTTTAAATTGGAGATCAAATATTGGTGTCTCCAACTTGAATTTAGAGATTTCTAAAGTAGGCATAGACTTCAACATCTCTACTCCCTTCAATAATATGTGAAGTCTAGAGTTGGTGTGGTTCTAGCCACTTCATTGAAGGATTCCAGTGTAAGAACTTTTATGAGGCCTTTAGGAGGTGCTCATGGGGGTAAAGTTATTATAGATCATAA
>VDFB02214786.1:0-13859 GCA_007258455.2 Sequoia sempervirens | reverse complement strand
TAATTAGAAATAGACCCAGTTGATTAGATTCGCAAAAACCCTAATGACTGATCGAAAAAACAGCCAACCCTAGGATTTGAAATTTTCTTGAAAAAAGCTGTGATATGGGTTTTCTTTAGAAGACTGATTTGAGAGGACCCAGATGATTGAAAACTGAATGCATTGAGGATTTCACTGACATGCAAATAAAAAGCAGCTGCTGCAACTTGATGAAGTTCTTGAAAATTTCTTCAGAAGAATGAGGTGATAAGACCCAGATGGCTAAAAATTTGAAAACCTTGGCCTTCTCCTTGAAAAATTTGATCTTTTGGATGAAAAAGCATGAAAAAGCAAGGGTTTATGTTGCTGATCTGAAAAATTTGATGAATAACCAGCAAACTGAGCTCTTGAATCGTGAAAAATTTCTTCAAACTTGCTGCTCCAACTTTCTCCTTTGGATGCTACCAACAAAAATAATGAAAATTACATTGAAGAGAGGTGTGAAATAGACTTAGGGCTTGAATTAGGTTTGCTTTCTTTGCTTTTATTTTCAAAACCCTAAAAAACTTCAAATTCTCATTGAACTTGGACACCTCTTCCCCTTTGCAATTTTGATACTTTTGAAAACTTTGCAAATTTCTCTAAGGCATGAGAAGTTGGGCGCCCTTCTTGACTAGGGGCGCCCACTTCAAGCAGTGTTAGTCATTTTTTTTTATATTTTCAACTTTTCACCATTTTGACCCCCTACTTCGCCTTCGATTTCCGGCTTGCAGACTAATCTGATGAGCGAGCTGAAGGATTCATCACGGAGCCTGACTGATTTTGAGAAGATTGTTTTGGAGGCATCTCTGGCTAAAATCTTCATCTCGACCTTTGAATTCATGGGAGCCTTTCTTCTCCAAGGGCGCCCATTTTGTCCAGAGTTAGTCATTTTTCATGATCTTCAATTTCTTCATTAACTCCTCTTCTACAAATGATCTTGTCGAATCTGGTGATCCGAGCATTGGATGGGCTGATGATTATGCTCGTTGTGAAGCTGAGGAAATATTGTCAAGGGTCTTCTGGGTGCTACTTTTCCAAACAATGAGTTTTGGAGCTTCAAAAGCTTGGGCGCCCTTCTTGGCTGGGGGCGCCCAAGTTCACCATACTTAGTTTATTTTCCACTTTATCTCGTTTGCTTCTGAATTCTGAAATTTCACTCTTGTTTCACCCTATGTTTAGCTTCTCGTATCTGGCAACTGCAAACTCCGATTGACGCACCGAATATCTCGTTGGAGAGCTGGATCAACTGTGAAGAGATCATGTTAGAGCCACATCTGCAAATTCCTCTGTTTTACCCCTTGAAATCTTGGGCGCCTCCTCTCCAGGGGCGCCCAAACCTTCCAGACTTAGCCATTTTATCTGATTTTCATCTTCAAGTTTGAAACTTTCATTTTGTACGTTCCTCTTTGATCTGAATCTGCTGAAGATTGAACGGTTGGATGATTTGACGGAGACAGGCATTGCGAAGCTCGCTGAATACTAAAGAGATCGAGCATATTCTCAAACCCTAACTACTGAGTTAGGTGCTTCAAAAAGTTGGGCGCCCTTCTTCACCAGGGGCGCCCAAAGTTCCCAAACTTAGTAAATTTTTGATAATTTACATGTTCTTCATTCTGACTTTTGTGTGAATCCTCTCTATTCAGCCTCGAATCCTAGATGACTGGATAATCTGATGACTGCACTGTTGGATTCGTTGCGGAGCTAGCAGAGAAATGAACAACTTTGATTGGAAGCATAAACCCTAATTTCAACTTTTAGTGCCCTAAAAAGATGGGCGCCTATTCTCTTCTGGGGCGCCCAAGTTAACCAGTGTTAGAAAATCTTCACATTTTTTCACTTTCTTCCTTGTTCTTCATGCTTGCTCACCAACTCGCCTTCTGTTGAATGCTTTGAATGTTGAATCTGACGCCTGGCAGCTGACTAATGACCTTGGAGCTCCTATTATGCTTCTGAAAAAGCAGAATAGACTTAGTAGGGCAAAACTGACATTTTGAGATTCCCCGACCGCAGACGAGCTCCCTCTATATGGACGTGAGATTTTTGAGCCAATCAAAACTGAAGTTTGGACCCTAAAAAGACCAAATTTCTTTATTTTTAGAAAGTTTTGCCGCATCCGCTTCAAAAGAAATCCGTAAAAACTAAGAAAAGTTACTATTTTAGAAAATTTCTAAAAATAGCAAAGAGCTTCTAAAAGTAGGGATGAAAACTGAGATCTGGGTTTTGTAGGTTAAGCTGCTCTGAGCAGACCCAAATCGTCAGATTTTGAAAATTTTGTGTTTTAACCCCTCATGCAAGACATGCACACCCAAATTTTGACCTTTTGACTGATTTAACAAGACTTTTACTCATTTCTTCAAAATGTCTAGGTGTAACAAAAAATTTTTAATTTTGGGGTACAACACATCTTCTATCTTTTTTGGTGCTTCATAAAAGGCTAATGTAAGTATTGGTATAGCCGAGAGCACTGACTTAGTCATGGTGAGCCTACCCACCAAAGTTAACCATTTGTTTCTCCATGACAACGCCTTAGTTTTGCACTTAGTCAAAACCTCTTCCCAGTGCTTAGATTTGCAAGCCCCCTCAAAAATCTGGACTCCAAGAAACCTGGTAGGGAGCTTATCAATTTGGAACCCCAAAAATGCGGCTATAGCTTTCTATATATTATCGCTTGTGTTGAAGAAATAAATTCTTGATTTCTCCTTATTCATTTTTTGCCCTGATTGTTGTTCGTACTCATCCAAAGTCACTTTGATGCACTTAGCCTCCCTCATACTAGCCTCACCAAACAAAGTCATGTCATCTACGAATTGAGTATGAGTAATTTGCTCAACATTCGGAGCCGCTGTAATACCCGTCCACTTGAACTGATGTCTACGTCTTTTGATTGCACAACTTAGAGCTTCTGCCATGATAACAATAGAGACGGGGATACAAGATCCCCCTGGCGCAGACCATTGGTAGCCGCAAAGAAACCATGCATCAAACCATTTATAAGAACATAGAATCTTATCGAGGATATGCAGTGTTTGATTAATAAGCACCATTGATTGCTAAAGCCCATACGATCCATAACTTTTAACAAGAATTCCCACGAGACTTTGTCATACACCTTGCAAACATCCAACTTAATAACCATGTCAGCCGTATGGTTTACTTTTAGCGAGCGTACCACTTCACTGATGAGAAGAATACTGTCTGTGATCTCCCTCCTCGGGACAAAGCCATTCTGCTCAGGAGCAATGATCTTACCTAGGATCTTCTTAATTCTATTAGCCATTACTTTTGCAATTATTTTATATACCGTATTGCAAAGAGAAATTGGCCTATAGTCTCCAAACATTCGACATTCAGTCCTTTTGGGAATGAGGGCTAAAACTGAATTATTGAGATCCTTGACGTATCTCCTAGACCTTCTGAAATCCTCTACCACTAGCCACAAATCCTTTCCTAGAAAGCTCCAACAATTTTGGAAGAACCGAGCTGGAAATCTGTCCGGCCTAGGAGCCTTATCGAGATGTAATTGGAACAGGGCCACCCTGACTTCTTCCAACGATACCGGTTCTTCTAACATGGCATTGTCCTCACTATCTACCCTTCTTTCAATTGTATCAAGAATGCCCCCTTCACCACAAATTCCTGTATGCTCGCCTAACAAGTTTTTAAAGAAGGCAACCGCCTCTGTTCCCACATCCACACTGCCATGCTTCAAGGAGCCATCCTGAGAATGAATCGATTCAATTTTGTTTGCCGCTCTTCAGGCCAACATAGATGCATGAAAAAATTTAGAATTCAAATCACCATCTGAAAGCCACACTTCTCTTGATTTGTCCCTCCAAAATATTTCTTCCCTCTTAAGTAATTCGGCAAGTTCAAGCTTTAGATCCTTCTCACGCACAAACTCTTCATTTCTCATTCCATCTCTTATCACCTTCTCATTTAGAGCTTGCAATTCACCTTCAAATCTTGCCTTCTCTGAGAATATATTAAAAATTTTATCCCTGTTCCATTCTTTAAGTCTTTGTTTTAGGTACTGCAATCTTTTAACAAGTTTGAAACTAGACGAGCCCCCAACTCGACATTCCTTCCACCATTTTTCTAACAAGATCAATAGCCTATCATCACGCCACCACATATTCATGAACCTAAATGTTGAATTTGGTAAGTCCGATCCTCTACTAAGATTAAGTTCGACAGGAAAATGATCCGAAATGGAAATTGGTAGAATATGGGCCTCAATGATGGAACAAATGTTGCGCCACCCTGGAGATATCAGGAATCTATCCAACCTTTCCGATATTGCCGTGGAATCCTTACACTTGTTGGTCCATGTGAACACACCATTTGAGGTTTGACAATCATCCAATCCTGAACTAGCAACAAACCTCTTGAAATTTAACATTACTTGAGATTCCGACCTTATCCCTCCACTTTTTTCAGAAATATCCAACATTGCATTGAAATCGCCTCCAGCGATGAGGTATGAAGTCGTATGGTATTTTATGAAGCCCAGAACCTCCGACCAAACCATAGCTTTCTCCTTCGTTCCAATAGGGCCATAAATGTTGATGAATGTGAATGAAAGATTTAGACTCATACTAAAGATTTCCGCCGCTAACTAGTTCGTTTGTGAACACATAAATTTTACCGAAACTTTAGATTCCTTCCAAATTAACCCTATACCCCCTGATGCGCCAACTGATTCTTGAAAGTAACCATTCCATGATCTAATGTATTTCAAAAAAATCCCCGCCTCAGTTTGTGACAACTTAGTTTCTTGCAGAATAATTATGTCACTTGAACAAGTCTGCAGTTGACGCCTAACCAGGCGTCGTTTGTCAGGGGCCTTTAGACCCCTGACATTCCATGTGGTCAACTTCATTTCTTCCCAAGGGAGGTCGATCATCCCTTGGTACTTAAGAATTCTTTGATGCTAGGGTAGTTTCTAACAACTGCCTCTTCTTCCCTCAATTGCTTGAAAGATTTTCTTCCTCGGGTTTTCCCTTGTTTGCCGAATTTACCCATACCCAAATGCAAGATTGCAGTTTGAGTAATACTTCTTTCATCTATAATATCCAACTCATCCTCAGGTTCATGCTCTGTGTGAAAATTTGACAATGGAGTAGAGTTTTCCATCTGAGCTTTGTTTTGATTGCCTGAGTTCACCACTTCTTCTGGGATCCAAACCGACATGGGATCATTGATATCACCTTGTTCCGCGCACGACCCCGCATATTCCTTTTCCTTTGAACCCGGATCCGACGCATTTGTCGCATATGGAACGATTTGCAATTCATTCGCCATTATATTCCTTTCCTTCTCCACTTTCCCGAATTCCTTCTTTTCTTGCACGATCTTGCATGACATCTCATCGTGCATCCTTGAGCCAGATTTAAGGCAAAACCTTTTATCCTCTTCCACTTCGACTTCCTAGTTCCAGATTTCTCCTTCCACCTATAGCTTAATTGATCGAGATACAGTGTTGATCGCGGCTATCTTCAACTTGGCATATTTGTATAAATCTCCATCTATAATATCCATATCAATGTCCAACAGAGTCCCCAACGATCATCCAATCTTTTCCAAGCAATCACCATTCCAATATTCAAATGAAAGATTGTATAGGCGAATCCAAACTGGTTGGTCATACGGCTTTAACCGAGTGGGATCAAAGTTTTTTTCCCAAGATTGCATGTAAAGCGGGAGCTTACCCATGTGCCACACACCGCCTTCTGCGATTCTTTTCATTGATTCTTCGTCTGCAAAAACCACCACAAAGAAGTTTTTTGGAAAAAACCTAAGTAATACCTCCATTTGCCAACTTTCCTTTATCCAATCCTTGATCTCTGCCCTACTGGGATTGCCCTCGATGAAACGACATATTAGAGCGAAATCCCTTAGGATTTCAACATTGTTTTTTATTTCCTGCGTCACATCAATCATCATAATTTCCTGCACCTCAAATGATATAGGGTTTCGTTCAGTCTTAGCATTTGAGTTCCCCACACATGCTTTTCTTCCTTCATAGCGAGATCTTTCCTTTTTCCTCCATACTGAATTACTCCGAGTCTTATGGTGGCGAAGCCTTGGCTACGTATCCTTCCAAACACCATCAACCCGCCATTCTTCTCTTAGCCGGCCCGAGGTTCATGCCATACACGAATGGGGAGCCATGAATCTCGATCCTCAATTAGTTGCCGAAATTAAGCATCGATCAAGCCCAACCACTATTGGAGAACACCCATTGCGGGATGTGATTTTTCATCTAGCGATAATGAAGCATGTCGGGCTTGTAATGTCCCGTCTCAATCTGATCTTTTCGGTGACCATTGGCCTATTCGAGGGGGCAGTAGGCTGGTCGGAAGGGCAAAATTAGGGTTTTTTCCTATTTTTGAAGGATGTTCTTGCTGGGTTGGTTTGTTTCAGAAGCGGTTCTTTGGGTTTTGAGAAGCTGAGCCATTTGTATTCTTTGCTGGAAATTTCCTACGAGTATATTTGAGGGAATTTACTATTTTTAGTAAATTCTATTTAGCGATTTTTCGGTTAAGGTTACGACATAGTTGACTTCCTACTTAGTTTGTCCCGGTTAGCTTGCTCATTTATGGCCGGGGGCACAATTGGAGAGATAAGTTGAGCTATTTAATTAAAGTCCGCGTTTTAATGTGTTATATTTTAATGTTATATTACCCCTTGGCCTAGTCTATTGACTTCATGTTGTTTTGAAAAGTGGTCTTTTGAGGGTGGCGCCTTCATTAAAGATTATTTTATAATTTATCAAGGTCAAATCAAGCCTTAAGTTGGATGCATTTATTAAAGTGTTGAATTTATTTAAAAAGGTCAAGATTGAGCTTTGAAGAAAGGGACGCCATCTTTTGAAGGGATTAGGGTTTGACTCTGAAGAGAGGTTTAGGGTTTCGAGAAGTCGACAGGAAATTATAAAAGGAAGACTTTGATCCTCAATTCATTATCTTTTGTCTACAGTATTGTTACTCTGCCGGAATGGTATTGGATTGCTTCGAGGAATGAAGGCCTCCTAGCTCGGGCATTGCTTCTTGCTTGCAACACAGCAACTAGTGGTGAATTAGTCTAGTTTGTGAGTTTGCATTGATTTGTGTGCATTGTAATCAGCTTGTAGCTTTCTTGATTCAGTTTTGCATATTAGAGATTTCCAAGAAATTGCATTATTTGTCACAGCAGATTGTAGTTTCCTTTCATAAATCCAAAAATACAAAAAAGATTGTTCTGGGTATTGTTCATATCCCTCTATTTGGGTAGGGCGAATCCTTGTCTTAAGTTTCAGATTTTTTAGATCAGCCTTTAATTTTTAAAGAAAAATCGCCCCTCTTGCTGGGCCGTACCATCTGTATGTGCATTGGTTTTCGTGCATAAATAATATAAGGTCTTTTGCTGGGGTTTCAGTGTGCTATTTGGGTCGCCATCATTCTAGGGTTATTCTGCATCTTACTCTGTGGGATTTGAGTGAGTTTTGAGAGTGTTGTGAGCAAATTGGTGAGTTGCAGGGCTGCTGTTAGTTCATACGGAAATCTGGACTGTCAAAAATCAGATTACCAGGTTGGCTTTTAAAGTGCAATTTCTGATTCAAGTTTCCTTATTCATTGAACAAAATTCTATAAACATTGTTGCAGCTCTATTCCTTTTCAATTCGTATTGATATCAAGACATTGTCTAACATATTGTAAGCTGGCAGTAGTACTGACAGCAATTATTATCTTGCTCTATCAAATTGTAATACTCAACTCTACTTCCCGTATTTGCTATTGTATTTACTTTATCTCCGCCCTATGGTAGCTACTTTCCCACCTCGGGACAGAAAGCACATTCTGGGTGTTGAGTACTTTCAGCTTTTCAGTTATTTCTTTCAAGCATTGTAATTTGTAATATTCCGCCATATGGTCGCCTCAACTCCATACTGGATTGGGTAGCACATACTTGGTGTTGAGTTCCCTTTCAGTACTTAGTGTAGAAGACCCTCTGACCATATGCTTGCCATCATCGGCGCCATTCTTGGTTAGAGTTCCTGCATAAGCATTTTGATTAAGATCCTCTGACCAATGCTCACACCTTGCCCACATCGGGATCCTGGTGTACATTCTGGTTAGAGTTGCTTCAGCAACGTTTTGGTTTAGCTGCTAACCTTAACGGGTGCATTGGTTTGTAATTTGTAATTTGAAAAAACGAAAAAAAATTGGCTTGGGAACCCGAGGGGCTTTCTCGAATCACCTCATCCGCTTAACTTTCCCTAACACCGGCTCTTCAAACACGATACCGCCCTCGCCCCCTTGCATCCTCAACAATATTTTCCTTGTTCATATATTGTATTTGTTATTATTATAATATTATATTTATATTTATTAAATATCCATTATATGATAATGATTGTATTATTATTTTAATAATTATAACATTATTTATAATTATAATATTGTTTTAACAATTATAATTATAATGTCATCAAATGGTTAATAATTTGAGATATGTTTTAGTTGTCTTAAAGGCACAACTTGACATGACAGTCCACCACCTTTGGTGCTTGTCCTCAAAGCAATCTCAAACAATTACAATTAATCTATTAAAGAGTAAACATGCAAAGGTTATGTAGACACTCATTCTAACTTGATACATGAAATCACATTGGACATAGAGAGGCTAGACATGTAGCAATCAATGGCATACAATAGGTGCATATATAATCACTCATGTTGAATACATACCATACATGAAGCAATTTATCATACATAAACAGTCACAATGTGTGCACATAAGATATTGTAAACTACAATCACATCAATAATGAAGCTACTAACATATGATGCATGAGAAAATATTGAGAGACACATATCACGTTACGAAGCATATTCAAGGCATTAATAGATCACTCATGTATGAAGAATCTTGACAAACACGAATTAAAGCTTTCACAGAATAATCATGCTGGAGGCACATGAAATATATAGCAACACATAATTGCTCACAAGATACATACACTTAGGATATACAAGTCAGACGGCTACTACACTCTAGGTATGCAAATACACTAAAGAAGTATACATGTTCAATCAGAAGTATCTGCTCAAGAAATAGAACATGCATAACAGGAATATACACATGCAGTAAACACGCTAAGCACATTAGGCATAAAGCAAGTATGTAAACATGAGGTACACTCATAAGACATAAATCATACATTTGAATACACGTAGGCAGTATGCATAAGTAAATGCATGGGGCATACACCAACATGAAACATAGACTCCTATAAATAAGGCATGAAGTATTCATGAAGTATACACTTGAATATATAAAGCATCAAGTACGCATGAAAATAGAGTAGACACACTGAGAACATACCAATCTTGAAATACATATTAGAAAGTTATCCACAGAGCAGTCATGTTGAATGCATTCAAGATACAAATCATGGAGCAAACATGAATACATGTGCAGAGCATAATCACAGTTTGCATATGAATATATGCAATACACTTATAAATACATGGAGTAAGACACTCAAAAAACATCAAACAATAAATTACACACAAGGCATGCAAATCATGTAATTATACTTAAGAAAAGAAATACACTTGAAGTACATACGTAGAGCACATAAACCCTGACAAGGTATCCAATGATAAATACTCATAAGGTAGGAAGCAATATAGATACACTCAACAGATAAAAACAATTACATACAAGGCATGAATTACAAAAACAACATACACTTAAGAATGGAGTAGTCATGTATAGGAGTACATCAGTCATGAAGTGAACAAGGAAGATGCTAACCAAGAAACAAAAACACCCAAATACATCTTCATGGACACACTTGAACTCAAAGTCACAGAGTATACAAGTGCAAAGTCAGAGGGTATACACTCGAATACAAATACATCTCGAATTGAAGTACAATTCATTGAATATGCACTCAAATATGATCACAAGATCGTATACACTAAAATATAGTCACAAGTCAACTCAAATACACATACAATCATAGAGTATACACTCAAATACAAATTCAACCACGAGTCATAAAGTATACACTCAAATAAACGAAATCGGCAAGTATACACTTAAATACAAATACAATCACAAGTTATAGGGTGTACAATCAATTACAAATACACTTGAATGAAGTATGCTATCAGACAATCGAGAAGGGGGATTCGGTGTATCCCATACTACATCGTGGACTCACCCTCCTTCCCAAGGTCATCAAGTATACACAAGAACATGAAGCAGACACGCGAATACACGTAATGCACAAGCATTCACATGAACATATGTTACAAAGCATTCAATCTTAAATTTTTGAGCAAACTAAATAGATATTAAAACACCCAAGTTATCACCCCTTGTTCATCAACATCAAAGGCGAGGCAAGAGAGGTCACACACAAGGACACAAGGATGCCTTTAGCGCTTCCCTTCGCAGCCCGAGGGCGGCCAACAAACACCCGTTGTAATGATCCACTTGGCCCTCAATGGTAGACCGCAGTCATCCAAGGAGGGTGGCCTACCTCGAAGGGACCCTAGTCTCTGCTCTCCGTCATGTGCTTCCAACTCCCCTCCCTAATGATTTGATTGAAAAAGAATGATAATTTGGTAATGGGCAGACACACAGTCCATGCGATAGTTTGGAGGAAGGATTCCCATAGGAGGACCTTAGAGCACTTCCTTCTCAACCCGAGAGTGGCCAACCAACACCCGTGGAAATGACCCCCCTCGATCCTCGTTGGCAGACTTGCAGTCATCCAATGAGGGTGGTCTACCTTGAAGGGACTCTAGTATCTGCTCAACCTATCGGTTCCATCCCTCAACCAACTACATGATTGTTTGATGATACAAACAATTGCATCTAATGCTTTTCTTATTACAAGTTACCCACAATTACAACATGCTGTGAGAATTCATGAGTTCATCAAGATATTAATAATCTTTTTATCATATGAATGTATATGCATTAGTCCTTTATGATTTAAATCTATCAATCACCAATCATTTATCAATCATTTATAATACATTTAACAAATATTGTTTTCCACTATATGAAGGTATTGCTGATTTAGGGATATGAAAGTACGCACCTAATACTTACCACTTTGATCTGCAGAAACCTCCAACCAATGATGTCGCCTTCTTATACTATGTTTTAGTAGAATGATAGATCATCATGGCATTGTAGTTGTCCAACTCAAGATAGCATATTAGCAACAATATAATAGTGGCCTGATAATAAATAACAACATGGATAGCATTGTAGTTGTCCAACTCAAGATAGGATATTAGCAACAATACAAACAAATGACTAATCATAGATATGCAGACTAACAACATAGATATTTATCTATTCACACACATATATCTTGATACTTATTTTACCCTTACATCTAGTAGCTATGATACGAATGTCACAGTAGTGATTACATTCCATGGTTACAAGACATACCTGACTTGCATAATTCAGAATGTGTTCTATATGTTTATAGAGTATACCTTTGCTTTTGGTAAGTTTGCATACACTATCTTCACAGGATGGCAGGAAAGTTGCTCTGATACCACTTGTAATGACCCCTTTCTAATGGAAGCACTTAAATCTGAATCTTTGCATTCAAAGATGTTTCTCAAGGAGCCATTAGGAATGTTATAGATCAACAAAAATTCAGTAATAACAACTAATAAGATTAAAGATGATATAAATATTTCATTCTTCTCAGGGGATTATTCATTTCCTTCTTATCACTCCTATGAAAGATTCTTCTAGATTATATTTTATGCGCAATTCTCCACTAATACATATATATATATATATACTCATTGCCATACTATTCATTATAAACTTATCTAAATCTATGTATATATAAATAATTACCTCATCAATATATAAAGAATACATGTCAGTCCTACTAATTGGCGAATCCTTCACTTTCATATATTTTATTTAATTGTCTTTAACTGACTAGAATTTATCTAAATACTACAAGTTACCAGTCATTGCTAGCATCATGAAGGCGACCCTTCAATACTCCCAAGAGGATGGATCAATGACATCGAACCTCCTTAACTGTAGTTATTCTACTCCGGCATCCCATGGTAAATAAGTCTTAAGACAATGATGGCAGAACAAAATGTACACCGTCTCCATCAATTAAAGACAACAATGGTATATAGATGTATATAGTTTGATCTCATGGATGATTCCAACTCCTCCATAGCTATCTTTGGTTCCATAGTTACCAGTGCCCCATTCCTTCCCTAGACCATGGTCCTCAACTATCTGGCCATAATAGAAGGCGATTCATACCAATCCGATACCCATCATAGATTCCCATCAATTTGTAGTGTAATGTCCCTTACCATGTGCACAGACCGAACATGAGTATCTTTATTCATCAACTGTGGGTAGATGTCTTTCCCTTCCTTAAGAAATGCATTCTATTAATATGCTAGACTCTTTGGCTTTATCAGGCCTTTGTCTCATGCCGTCTAACACACCTAGTCCCGTGTCATTTAAATTCGATGTGCTTTTTGATTGTAATTGCCTTTGTGTCATTCCATCCCCTGGCGGAATAAGAGCTCAACTCCTTAAAATATATTATCTGCCCTTTAGAGACTTTATGCTATGAAGTCCTCCCTTAAAAGAAATCCCGCTGATCCCCTCAGCTGAATACTTGGTGCAAGCCACAACTTCTTCCTTTCCTCGGTCTCTGTGGCACTAGTCTCCATCCTTCCATTTTCTTTATGTATTGTCTGTGAACATCTGCTAGGCACTGAGATATACACACTACGGCTTGTATTCTTAACTCATGCCCGTCTGCATCTATATTGAATTATTTCTCGACAAACAGTTCTTCATAAAATTATATATGTATGCCTTCTCAAGGAAGGATGCAACCCTTAGGAAAGCAAGACTCTCTATTAAATAACGCTTATTGATTAGGATATTTTATGTCTATATATTCACAATTAAAATATTATTTATATTGGTTTTAATGTTTTATGTTAATTCTATATTTTTAGTGTTTATTACTTGTATAAATTCGTTAATGATCTTTTTTATAAATATTCTTTGTTACCCAATTTTCACCTATGGGCTCAACCAGGCAGGATGGGTTATGTTTCAGACGTTCATAAGGGCCAAATGGACTTTTGCATCGAGGGTTAGGTTATGCATTTGATGCCATTTCACAAAGATCTCATTTGAAAGGGATCACTTAGTCAGTTCGACATAATGCATTTTGTTAATATACGTCTGTGCTGCCTATCGGCAAGACCTCAGGGATGTCACAGCGATTGAAATTCACATGTAGGTACCTATCGGCAAGACATTAATCATTGTTCCGGCGACTAAGAGTTTCCCCATCGGCATGAAAGCCTTCTTCGGAATGAGGTCTTGGCGAGATCTTTATGTCTCAGTGACCGGCGACAGAGGGATACACATATCGGCGGGGAGACTTTTCTTGGATGAAGTCACCAGCGAAGCGCTTCGTGTCTTGCGGCCACCAATAAGGATATACATCTCGGTGAGAAACTTTTGCAGCAGAGAGATGTCTTGGCGAGTGCATCTGGTCTCGCCGACAAAGCACAAAAGGATTCTATCGGTGTGAGGTCTTGCAGTCTTGCCGACCCATTTTCTCACACCGACATATTGCTTCATCGGTGAGAGAATGATATTGTCACGGCGACAAAAAGTGAACTTATGGAGATTTCTCAGTGAGACATAGGGTGTCTATGAGACGTCTCCCTGATAAGAGAATGTTACAGCGACACATGTGAAACGAAAGAATACATATCGGTGAGACACAGTGCAATCTGTGGGGCGTC
>VDFB02214782.1:0-10037 GCA_007258455.2 Sequoia sempervirens | reverse complement strand
GAAGTGCTCTTGGTGCAATTGTAATTCTGGTTTTGGAGATTAATCGGATCGGTCTCACTCTATTGGAGTGGACCTGGAGACGTAGTCACGTTTGTGGTGAACTCCGTTATCAGATCGTTTGCACTCTCTCTGTCTCTTCTTCCGTCTCAATTTCATTCTTTTCACCTTCAGTTTTTAATGCATAATTTCAATAATGTATGCATGAATTGTATTTCCGCTTAATTCACATGTTAATGTGTTAATTTTGTTTATGTAATTTGGATTACATGATTTGCAAACGTTAAGCATTCAAATGCAATTAGTCTAGATCCTAATCAGACCAAGTGGTATCAGAGCTTTTGGTGACTATTATTGCAGTTGTTTTGAATGCTAACACAATCTAGGATTCAGAAGAGCGAAGGCAAGCTTGAAGAATTTAATCCTGAGATCAGGAAACGAAGAAATTTTTTGAAGATGTCTATGTCTGGAATGGAGGTACCCGAGGAACTTAGTGAGCAAGAGTTTTGAAGAGCTTTTTGGCAGATGAGAGCTGCATTGGAGATGCTACTCAAAGAAAGGGAAGAACGCCTGAAACGTGAAGAAGATCATGGAGACAGTAAAAGCAAGAAGAAGCAACCAAGAGGTGGTGATGAACACCCAAAATCTCCTCTATCTACTCCTCCTTCTTCTCCTCATTCTCCTTCTTCTTCTACACATTCTCTTTCTGGTAATCCATTTAAAGGTGTAAATAAGCCTCAAATTAAATTGGATGTAAAATTTGAACTACCTAAGTACTGTGGTGAATTATATGTTGAAAAACTAGATGATTGGATTCAACAAGTAGAAGTTTATTGTAGAGTTCAAAACCTCTTTGAGCTTCTAGGATCCAGTTAGCCACTCTTCGATTGGGAGGTACAACTCTCACCTGGTGGGAGAGTAGTACTAGAGCAGAAATTTCACAGCATGGTAGAGTCAATTGATCTTGGTTAGAATTTATTAATGCTCTTAAAAAACAATTCTATCCCTTAGGTCACATGCAACAATTAATGATGAATTGGCAAGTGTTTAAACAAGGGAAATGTCAAACTGTCCAAGAGTACACCCATGAATTCAGAAAGAAGGCTATTGCATTAAATGTACCTTTGTACACCCAAGATACTTTGTTAAAGTACATAGGAGGTCTTCATTCATATCTTAGACATTCCATTTTGGTATTAAACCCTTGTAATTTAGATGAAGTGTCTGTTCAAGCTACACACTTAGAGTCAAGGGGAAAGGGTTCTTTCATTGATAATGATAACTCTGTAAAGAAATCTTCTAAGAATGCAGAGACAGGGAAAGGAAAGAAGACAACTACAGTTAAGAAGGATGACAAGATTTCTTGCTCTCATTGTGACAGGAAGGGTCATGATGAAGATCATTGTTGGAAGTTGCATCCCGAATTGAAGCCTAAGTGGGCTCAGAGATTGAATCAGAAACAGAAGGGTAAGGAGAAAGCCACAAATGTTGTTATGGATCTTGGTTCCGATTCTAATGATGAAACTAAGATAACAGCTATGGGTATGAAAGGTAAAGCTCCTAATTCCAGTGTTTCCTTTGATAGTTGTGCTTCTACTTCTAAAGTGAATGATGTCTTTGAAGATAAGAAAAGGAATGAGCTATTTCATTTAAGGGTTGTTGCTAAGAACATTAAAATTGATGCACTCATAGATAGTGGTTCTCAAGTTAACTTAATTTCTGAAGATGTTGTAAGAAACTTGGGATTGAAAACTACTCAGCATAAGAAACCTTATCCACTAGGCTGGATTTGCGAGAATGATAAATTACAAGTAACAAGACAATGCACTTTAACATTCGCAATCACTAGTAAATTTGTGGATGAAGTACAGTTTGATGTGGTTCCACTACATATCTGTGGGATAGTTCTGGGTATCCCTTATCTTTATGATCGGAAAGCTATTTTCTACAGGGAAAAGAATCATTATCATTTGTTTAAAGATGACATACAATATATTGTACATTCTCACAAGACTAAGATTGCTCGTTCTTTTACAAACATAGGGCAATTAAAGAGGGTGATTAATGCAAGTAAAGATTTAACTCTTATGTCTATCAGCACAGGTGGTTCTAGACAGGAACTTGGAGTAGCTAACTAGGGTCAGATGTCATAGGATGCACCCACAATACAACATGAGGGAATGCTGATTGAAAGCATTGATGGTCCCTTGGGTAAAAATGTTTCTATTGTGAAGGATCGATATGTTGTTGATTTGTTCCCTTTCATAACTGCATTATTGTTCAGCTTGATGCTAGTCAATATTTGTTGGTTAGTGGCTATGATAGTTGATGTAGATGCTTATGGAAGTGATAGAATGATGTTTATGATCAACAATGTTGTTGCAGTCTTTGTTGTGATTGTGAGTCAGGTATACAAATGTACAAATGATACAGGACAAGTGGGAGGCCAAGTCCTCACTTGATGTTTGAATAAATGCCACTTTTGGAGGTCCAAAAGTTCTCCAGTGGGGAGGCCTAATCCGGTGGATATTTTCACTAAAAATTGAAGAATATCCAATCCTCCAAATTTTAGCACCATCAGAAAGAGTTTGATTTCCTGATTCCATCGCAACTTGAACGGAGTCAAATAGAGCTACGAAGCCAAAGTTATTTCCAATCAAAGTTCAGTCAACAATTGGTCAACTCAGGGCCCAGGGCAAGGAAAAAAGGTCAAAATTTGATGTCACCAAAATTGGTCAAAATTGATGTCAATGTGAAGAGCTTGGCAAGAGCTTTTTGATGGTGTTCGTTCTGCACAAATTAGAGCTCGTATGTGCAAGATATGGAAGGTCAAAGCTTGTGGTTGACTAGGTTGACTTGAAGGTACAGTGATGACATCAGCATGATGTCATCATTCTGACATTGATGAATCATGAGGTGACACATGGTGGCTTCCTGAAGTTACATGTGGCGGCAATTTGTTGGACATGGCTTTATTTAAAAATATATATATAAAAAATAAATTAATTAATAACAGCCATGCCCTCCATTTTAATAATTAAATCACTTCCTTAAGAAAAAAACGTGGCCCTCCCTATAAAATAGGATCACCATTATTTTTAACAAAAATTCATGCTATCTTTTAAGCTATGTTTTTTTTAGGGAAAACAAATTGATCCCTATTTTTAAGGGATGTAAATAGCCCGTAACCAAACTCATCCCCTATTTTAAATGAGAATTTCAAACCAACATTGTATATTGTATGGCTTTAAAATACAAGTGGCATTGGATGGTTTTGTGAAAATTTGGAAACGAAATACTCCTTAATTTAATAAATTCCCTCCAAGTTGTAAAACAATAATCCTTTTAAAAGGATTAGTTGTAACTTATGGAAACAGGAAAAGCCCGAATGTAATATGTGACAGGGCATAAAAACCATTTAATTGTTTTTTTTAGGGGATTTGTTTTGATAAGGAGGATTTTTCAAAATATTTACTATGTAAGGGGGATTAAGTTGAAATTCCCAAATCAATTGGTTTTCACCAATTTGGGAATATTTCATGTATAAAAGGGGGAAATGTAAGCTCTTAGGAGTTAAGTGGTGAAGTACTGAAATAGGTGATACGAAAGGGGAATCTTGATCTTGGAGCCATTTTTGTACGGCAGATTAGTGTTATGCTGTCGAAGTGCTAGAAGAAATGCTCTTGGTGCAATTGTAATTCTGTTTTTGGAGATTAATTGGAACAGTCTCACTCTATTGGAGCGGACCCGGAGACGTAGTCACATTTGTGGCGAACTCCGTTATCAGATTGTTTGCACTCTCTCTCTCTTCTTCTTTCTCAATTTTGTTCTTTTCACCTTCAATTTTTAATGCATAATTTCAATAATGTATGCATGAATTGTATTTCCGCTTAATTCACATGTTAATGTGTTAATTTTGTTTATGTAATTTGGATTTCATAATTTATAAACATTAAGCATTCAGCAAGCAATTAGTCTAGATCCTAATCAGATCATGAGTTGTAACAAGCAAGTGGTCATTCATCAATTCCTTCATTTTATCATTATTTCATTATTAGGGTTTAATTACCAAACATGGGGTTTGACTGAGGAAAATCCCCATTCACGAAAAACAAAAAAAAAATATTACTTCTTTGTATGTGTAGGTTTATAGGTGTAGAAGGACTGAAAATTGATTTAAGGAGAATTTTCACAAAGTTGCATAAGTTGTCATCATTATTGTCAAGATACAGAAACTCACCTAAAGATTTTGTTTTGGCCTTTTCGATAGTCAAACTTGGAGAAATCAAAAATATAGATCCAAGATCAAAGCACTACAAAATTTGATTTTGGTGCCCTGCACTATTTTCCCTAGGGTGAACAAGTCCTACTACAGGATTTGAAACACACTTTTTATCACAAGTGCACACCAATCTTCCCTTCTTAGATCTTCCTACAAATTGATTTTTCCATTTTTGTTATCATAGAATTTTGCATTTCAAGTGTTAGGTCATATAATTCATTTAGTTAATGCATTTTAAATCATTCCAAAATATTACAAATTAGTCATTTATGTCATAATAAATAAGAGATCCAAAAGATCCAAAATAAAGTTAGCTCGCCTCAAGGTTAAAATTCAATCCTATCCCTTTGTGATCTTCTCTCTTTCTAATAAAATTAGGGAGATGGTTGTTTGAATCCTAGGCCATTGCATCATTCCACTTTGGTTGAATTCATTCCCCCCTTTTTCTTTCATTTCATTTGGCTTAACCAAGTATTTTTACTACCTTTATCTCTTTTGATCTCCATTAACAAAATGTACCTAGTTGCACTTAGATATTTCATCTTAAATTGTATTAACAATTGAGGCTTCAAGTCAGAAATAAAACCCTTACCATTCCTAAATAATAACATATCATCCACATATAATGCAATATTGAGAATCCTACCATTATTAGTTGTTTAATAAATACAATGATCATATTTAGAGCTTTGAAGTCCCCAAATCAACATATAGCTATAAAAAAAATTGTACCACATCCTATGAGACTATTTTAGACCATACATAAACTTCTTCAACTTGAAACTATATTTTATTTACCTTTTACTGTGAAATTATCTAGTTGTGACATATAAATTTCTTCCTCTAAATCACCATAGATAGAAGAAATGATAAGGATAATGATGAAATTAATGGATGTCAAAAATGTTTTAGTCATTTTTAGGTGTCTACATATTTCCCCTCTTTGATATAATGTATTTTATAACATTGTTTCAAAGAAAAAAATTGATAAACAAAATATAATGAGAGGTTGTGACCTAGTATGCCCTAATGAATAGAGGGATGGAGGTAGGCTACCCACTCAAAATAATTTTTCAGAGAAAAATAATTTTTTGGTTGGGCTCATTACAATATGGATTAGCTACATCTATGATAATGATAATGATATGTGTTGCAAGATTTCTTGTCCCTTGGTCTCTTTGGTGCAGCACGATGCTTGGGTTCATGACATTTCTTAACCACCTCCCATGGTTCTTGTATAAATTTGGAATTTGTATCGGGCATTAGCAGGTCAATATTTTGGTGCAACAGCAACTACCAATGCAAAAATTGGTATTAGAGCTGAGGTCATGGGTTTGAACCCCTCACTTGTGCTGGGGTGCATTGTTGCAATATGATGTGTCCCTTAGTCTCCTTGGTGCAATGAAGTGCTTGGGTTCATGACATGGCTTAACCACATCCTGTGGATCTTGTATAAATCTAGCAGTTGTATCAGGAATTATGAGGTTGATCTTTTGGTGCAACAACAACCACCAATGCAACAATATGATGATAATGAGATAATAATAATGATATGATGATGACCCTTACTGTTTATGCAGGAAAATTTAGCTATATGTGACTATATACAAATTAGAACATTGATCAAATATACACTTAAGCATATATAAATGGTTAATGTACTAATAGGAAAGTGTGAAAAATGGAAGGGATATGACAAGATATGTAGGATGGATGGATATGAGGAAGAATTATGTAGTGTTGTGAATTTTCACCCCTGACAATTTCACATAGGCCCAATTGTGCTCCTAAATTATCGATTTTATGATCATCTTTGGAAAATTGAACTTAAAATTGGAGTTTGTCTTTATTATTCATTTACTAACACTAAAAGGCTCAAAATGGGTCTAGACTAGGTTGCTAGCATCCTTCTCTAGCTTATTTTGGCTCCAATTTAAATATGTCAATGTCACCATTTTAACATTTAGAAATTTGAATTCATTTATTAGTTGTCAGTAATTAATTTGTTGGAAATTAAAGAAATGGATATAAATACATGAATTTTTCCCCATTTGAAATCCTAGAAAATTGATTGAGAAATTGAGCATCCTAAAAAATCAATCAAGACAGATTCAAGGGTAGGATTAGCAACATTATTCTAGTTCTTTCATCACTCAAGATCATATTTTTAAGACATTAGGAAGAAGGAAACAATTATGGATAAGGAGCTATTATGATCAATCATGCCATTTTTATGAAGATTTATGAGTTATCATGATGCAAGAACATCTAGGGGTACCAAGCAATCCTACACAACCAAAAATATTTTAAAGTTGTATGCTTGTGTTTTGTTTTGATTTTTGGTTGCAGGATCAAACTATTTTAAATCTTCAACTCCTCCAGCACAATAAAGTTTGATGTTAGGATTTTAAAAATCAATTAATTAATTGATTGTTTTTCTAATTGTTTTAAAATGTTTGAAAAGTGTTAATTTTTCCAAAAATGAAAAACTTGCATGCTCAAGCTTGTGAGTGGAAATTTATTGTAAAATCATAACTTCATTCAAAAAAAATTGAAATTGCATTTTGTTGGAGGATTGGAATGATGGACATTGATGGCATGGAGAGAGTCTATGTAAGGTAGGAAGATAATTTTTGAATGGACGTTGAATGCACATGTCAGCAAGAGGCAACTCATGTCCAAGAAGGAATAATAAGCAATCTTGATGTTTGGCTAGTATTTTGGGTAGAAGAAGATGCCCTAGGGTCATAAAATGGACATAACTTCCACATATGATAAAAAAATCAAGAATGTTAGAATATTTTGGAAAGGTGGGAATGAGGCACAATAAACCCACAAATGGTTTTAGAAGATTCAAAACAATGAGGGAGCAAAGATAGACAAAATGTGACAGATTTTAGAAAATAAGATGAAAAGAAGAGGACAGTGCGGAGTTCAAGAGAAATGTGTAGAGATTTTGGAGGAAAGGTTTGAAGAGTTTTTGGGTAGTGAAAGGAAGCTATAGGAAGAGACTATTGAGAAAATTTGAATCCTTGATGGATTGAGAAAATTTTGTAATTGTTTCTATGAAAATGAAAGAAGATTTAGTTTTGAATTAATGATTTTTCTCTTTGTTGGTCATCATGATTGTATGAGTTTTTGTATGGAATGATTGTTATTTGTTGCAATAGAGATATATTGCATTGTGTTTTGTAAGAAACAATATTCCTTTTTCAACATATCCTCTACGTGCTAGCTAAAACAATCTATTGTGTTTTGTTGACTAACCTCTTGCAAGTCTATCAAGCAATCCAAGGGTCCATCAATAAAAAAATTTGGTGACTTATGTTATGAACATCACACCAACAATGCTTTTATGCCTAAGGTAACATCAAGTCCATTTTTCATTTTTCATTTCAATCAATTATTATTATTTTAGGCTCTACCTGACCTAGGTAATATGCCCTCTTGACTATCATCATTTGTTGTATGTGGAGGTGGAAACACCAAAATGGGTTTTGACATAGGAAAGAACCTATACAACATAACCATTCCATCCCTTTTTGTGTGTGTAGGTCAGATCTAGAAATTTCATCAGGAGATGGTCACAAGAAACATAGTGTTGACTATAAGACATCATCTAAGATTTATAAATCCCAAAAAGGTAGCATCTTAGGTCTAAGGTTCCCATGCCCCTATCCTTGCAAATCAATTTCTCAAATTTTAATCATAGGTTCCTCTTTGTATCTCATTCTCATATCTTCAATTGTTTTGTTTGTTTTTCATTTTCTTTTGTGTGATAAATTATCATTTAGATCTAGGTTTTATGTCAAATAGGCTTGTTAAAAATGACACATTAAATTTCTCCATTTTTACAACTCAAAAAGACAACCTTAAGAGATTGGATCTCCTTGTGGTAGTAGGTTAATAATCAACCCTCACTTGGTTTTCTCGTCCAAATGTGGAATCAAGTAACAATAGTTAATCCTCTACTTGTATATAGGATCACTTCTTTCCTACAATACATTTTGTTAAACTCCCAATATCCTGCACCTACAATATTTTTATTTTTATAGCATAAACTTTGAAAATTGATTCAAAACCTAGGTTATTTGAAGATCTTGTGGTTGATTTGCATTTGTTTCATTTCCAAAATTAGGCATTTGCACTCTTTGTTCAAAAAATATAAAAACATCTTGGTGAGTTCAATTTAGATTCAATTACATAATTTCAAATCTAATTAGGGCGTAGATCTAAGTTATTTCATTGAGAAGTCTGAGTACAATCTTAAGTTGTTATTTTTCAAAATTGCATGCATATTTTAGTAAAAAGTATTGAAAAATTAAAGATTGACAAATTGTTTTTTATTTCAAAAGATAAAAATTTACTCTTTTATCATTTTCGAGATAAATCAACATAGATAAAATATTTTAAATTTTTAAAATTATCATTTAAACATATTTCATTACTTCAAAAACATAAAATTTTATGCATGTGTATACTTCACATAGAAAAAGTATAATTTCATGCATTTCTAACAATCTAATTACTTTTAGACTTGAACATGTGTAACATCAGACTCTCAGCCATTATAGTTGGTTTCAAGATTCTAAAAATGCTAAAATATTAGCTCTCTGGTTTAGGGTTCCCACACCCCTATCTAGTCAATTTGGTATAAAAATTTTATTTGAAATCCTATATGTGGTCTCTATTCAGATCTTCTTTTAGTTTTTTGAAATCAATACTACAATTATCTAAGTTTATTCGGTATTAGTAGTTTGATCCAGGGAACATGGAAAATGTTTTCTTTACAAAAGACTTGTTTTGTTATAATCAATGTCTTATTGTCACACTTTGTTAATCAATTTTAGGAACTTTTCCCACAAGCATGCAAAAAATAATTTTCTCTCTCCTCTTTTTGTATTTTTTCTTTGATCCATCTCCCAATATCTCTCCCACTTGTGAGGATATCTTGGTGCAAGAGGATTTAATCATTCATAATCATGTTTGTCCCTCTCCCAATATATCTCCTACTTTTGAGGGTATCTTGGTGCAAGAGGATACAATCATTAATACTTTACCTAATCTTCATGAAACTCATTTTTTTCCCTCTTCTAATATCTATCCTACTTGGGAATATATACGAGTCCAAGAGGATTCAATCAATGATAATAATATAGATGCATAAATGAATATTCAAAATTGACATTAGATTCCCCATCAATAGAAGATCATCAAGTAGTTAACTCAATTGAAAATATAAACCACAACTTATAATTATAACTTCTCTCATTGTTGGACCTCCTCCTAAACCTCCTCTCATCATAAGACCTCCTACAAATCAATATAAACCTCATGGAAATATCCTAAAATTTAGAAAGAAACTCACTCAAAGTAGTTATACATACCAAAATGTGTTGCAACAACCAAGTTATCATGAAATTTCTCACACATATAAAACTCAAAGTAACAAAAAGTCAAATCAAATTCCAACCTCCATTCCATGTACTCAACGATATTTCCCTCTCGCACCTCATATTCATCAACATAGTGGAAAAGAGTATGATATTGTTGAGAAACTTATACCAAGATCTTTATTTAGGAATTAATTCAAACTTCAGCTACATACTACAAGATTCTCCAAGAGAATTTACAAAATATTGATATCTCACCTTCTATTAAACCAAATGATGTAGCATCCTTGTTTGATTGTATGTAGGAAAAAAAGTTGGATATCACATTCCCTCAACATAAATTACCTCCACAAGGTCCAAAACCA
>VDFB02214778.1:0-10678 GCA_007258455.2 Sequoia sempervirens | reverse complement strand
GGCAGAACCCTCTAGACAGACTAGAAAGAGGAAGGCTACAAGAACACCTCCTGCAGCCGCACCAGTGCTAAGAAGAGTTTCCACAAGGAAACAATGTAAGACCTCCCCTGCTTCACTTCAACCAGAGGTTATTGTAATTTCAGAAGGGTCCGTAGAGTCTGAATTTGATGTTTCTCAGAATGTGTCTGAAAATGCTGCACAGAGTTTATTCGTTCTTGAAGAGGAACAAATTGAGACAAAGGAAATTGAGCATAATGAAAAAGGGGTACCAAGTCTTGATGACTTGGTTGCCGCTGCTATGTAGATTTCAGAGGAAGCACAGTCTTCTCCACTGCAGCAACAAGAATTCATCCTACAGCAAGAGCAGGAACAAACCGAATAATCGATGTGGATAGTGAAGCTTACATTTTCCCCTCGTGAACTTGTCAAGCCATTATTGTTTATAAGAAGACACTTTTGATTGAGTTTCTGGAATATGTCAAAGCTAACTAGGAACCAGTTACATTACAAACTTTGACTTTCTAACACCTAGTCCAAACTGACATACAACAAAGTCTATGGGTGGTAGAAAGGAAGGAACTGAAAAAGGAAATTGAAAGTAAGAAATAGGAAATTCTTGAGTTACAAAGGAAAATGGATGAAATGTTAAAAGTAGTTGGTCAGATTATGGAATGCATACCACCGCCCAGATTTTATGCTCTATGCCTTAAGGAACAATTCTTGTGGTTCCAACTAATGAGAATTTCCAGAAATCAAGATCCTATACTTCACACTACTAAAGAATTTTATGACACATACTAGGCAGCCCCTAATTGGTTAAGAAATTCTCTATGTGAATTTTATTTACATGGCTTTTTAATTCCATTTGAAACAGAATGGAACCCTCTTCTGTATATTGGCTACATCCATTTGAGATCATTTATGTCATGGGTAGCAAATGAAGCAAGTTATGGTAGGCAATGGGAAACATATGAGGAAGCCGAAAGGAATGAGCCTGTTCCATTGCACCTTGAAAGTTTAGACCCCCATGCAATATTGAAAACTTGGTTTACTCTGACATATGGCATTCATAATAATATAGCCAGGATGAAAATATTTGATCTCAGGAAACAGGTATTTGATGAATTTCAAGAACAACCATATTCATTTTGGAGACTGTCATACACCAGAATTGAGAAAAGGTGGGAAAGATTAACTATTGGGCTAAGAAGGTCTGAGCCTCACAGTCCCCTAAATTTCATAGCAGCTCTTAAACGATCAAGTAGATATATACAGTTGGGACTCCAAAAGAGATTTGAACTATGGTTGCCATTGACATTCAGACCTCCTATACTAATGTGGCCCCTTTATCCTTACGAGGCTACAAATCTTAATGACGATTCGTAAGCCTATAGATATGAAAGGTGGCAGACTTTCAAAGGATTTTATTACAGGTTTGAACTCCATTTCAGAGTCATGCCAGCAACCACTTATTTCAGAGAGACCACTGTGAGTTAATGCTAGAGGACCAAAGATTGGCTAAGTAGGGTAAAATGATGAGCCCAAAATGTGCTCATAGTTTGGATATCATGATGAACTTTTAATACCTTTTAATTTTGCTATTCATGGTTGTTTAAACTTTGAAACTCTTTTATTGGGATATCCTCCAGAGGCAATACACTTTCATGATCCTGCTGCCTATTGTGTTGTCTTATCTATATTTATTACCCCGTTGACTCCCTAAATGACTTGTATATCACATATAGTTTTTGAATGATGAAATAGATTTAAATATGTGATTAATGAACAGATATTGTGTATGTGCTATGTGCCTTTTATTTTGCATCTGTTACCTTGTGTTTCCACAAGTTGTTGAAGAAAAGTATAATCGAGTCACATAGCCGATTCGCCTTTGCATTAAAGTCTATTTCCGCGATGACTTCGAGGAAGCTCGCAAAGACTCTTTGACCAAAACTATTGGGAAGGATTTTGAATGTCAGTTAATCTAGAAAGAGTGGAGTGCTAGATTCTCTCTGGATCGGGTTGAACAGATAAACTCATTTATGCAGTATGTTCCTCGATTTTGGGATACATTTTACCTAATGCCTTTCTTCTTAGGGTTAGTTAGTTAGTTGTTCTCCCGACTTTAAATAAGTGCTCCTCTTGCGCGAGTGGGTAGAGAAGATGGTTAGAAGTAAGATAGAAGCATAGTGATAGGGAGATAGAAGATATCATGTAAGAGTCAGTATGATAATAATAAAAAGAAAAATCTGTATGACAAAAGATAGAGTTGTTGTTAGTTTTCATATCAACAAAGCAATGTATACCATTCTAAGTTTATGAATAAAGTTTGATGAAGTTCTGAGTTCAACACTTGCGTAATTAGTAGATGCTTGCTAAGGGGACCCACTTAGTAAGTATCTATAGCTAGTTAGTTAGCTATTCTTTTTCTGTTGATCATTAGTTAGATTTCATCTTTAAAGTTTTCATACAAACTTAGTCTTGTATTTCTCCTACAGCATCGGGAATCCATCCTCGTGGCCTCCTGCTCCTATAGCATAAGGCCGGGCTCATAGTTTGTGTCTCTGGGTCAGAGCTATTATGATTTCGCTTTAGTTAAATCATGGTTGAGTTAAAAGAACTTGCATTACCTTTCCTCTAGAGTTTAGGATAGAATTCTTTCCAAGTATTTATTTATGTTAAGTTGTGACTGAAACTAGTTCTTAGTGCATATATTGTGCTGCTCCATTCAAAGTATATGTTCCCTGGGTTGACAAGTAAATTAACATCCATAAAGAGATATTAGTCACCTTACCGAATGTCCAATTACCAAGATAGGGTTTTGTAATTTCTATGATTTTCATATCCTTTTTGTGGGTGCAACCAATTGGGTTGTTGAAGTCAATTCTACAGGAAACAGACAGAAAACCTTCTCCAAGCTTGAAATAGACTTGATTTGACTTGAAGCAGCTAGTTGACTTGTAAATCAATCTTCAACACCAAAAAGCTTATTAAATCTACACACAAAATTATGCAAACACACATGTAATAGGCAAAAAATGGTTGAGTGTTAGCGAATAGGGGTTTTCCTTGGTCAAACCCCACTTTTGGTAATTAAACCCTTAATGAAATAATGAAATTCGAGAGAAAGATAAGCTACTAACATGAAATTGCTATCAACTTACCAAACTCTTGATGATGAAAATCATAAGTAATGTCAATGGATGCTTCAAAGTGCTTGCATTGTGCTTGAAAAGATGTTGTAAAATTCTTGAATACTTGAATGCAATGTGGGATTGAATGTGTGAATGAATGGGGAGATGTAAAATGAGGTGAAAATCAATGATTTATACAATCTTGTGCCTTAGTTACTTGTTCATACCTCATCACAAGCTGACA
This sequence comes from Sequoia sempervirens, assembly GCA_007258455.2. NCBI lineage: Eukaryota > Viridiplantae > Streptophyta > Pinopsida > Cupressales > Cupressaceae > Sequoia > Sequoia sempervirens. The sequence continues at coordinate 7,300 of VDFB02214778.1, read as the reverse complement.
TCAAGTGTTTTTGAATAAAATCCCGAAAGGAAAATTTAAAAATTTTGAATTTGGGGCCAAGGGCGACTCATTCGTCACTCATGGTGAATGGGTCCCACCTAGGACCTGGAAAAGTGTGTCAGGAGATATGTTGTATTTAATGTTTTTTTTCATGATAATATTAAAAAATACACTTAATTAAGTCATATGAGGGTGTAAAGGGACCAAATAAAGCATGAGGAAGGGATAAATAGTGAAGATATGCATAGAAAAGCATGAAAGCTTGTTACAAGACTTTACAACACTTCAAAACATGACTTTTTTAGTGATGAAATGGTGTGTTTTAGGTGAATTATAATGAATAGAGTCTAGAAGAATGTAGAAATGTCTTACAACACTTCATAACACCTTCACAAGATGTCATTATTTGAATTTTAGTACCTAAATATACATGTTCAAGCCATGCTACAAAATAAAATTAGAAAAAAAATAGTTCAAACGCCATGAAACAAGATGTAAAAGGCCATGAAAATGACAAGGGGCCATTTTTCTATGACACATTTAGCCCCCAATTTAGTGAGAGGATGAACTTGCTTCAAACTCACACTAAAGTAGCCATGAACATCAAGAGGAGGGTTCAAATGTACTTATGTTAGAAAGATGGAATGACAATGATCTAGAGGGATGATCAAGCCCCCAAGAAGAAGATCCCATGGAAAACTAAGCATAAGAATAAAGGAACACACAAGTGTTGAGAAGAATCAGATGAAGCTTCAATTGTCAATCCAACTAGTTGTGGATTAGATCTAGGCTGATTGTTTGAAAAAGAGAATGTGTACTCACTTTGGGGTGACAAAACTCATGACGGTCTGCTGGGTGAGAAGGCCCAAATGTACTCACTCTGGGACCATAGAACTAGTTGTCCACAAGGTGAGAAATCCCAAAAAGGTAAGATACATACACTAGTTGGTATGCACTCACAAACACAAAGGTACCTATGGGGAAAATTCATGCCACTAGGTGGGCTTCTCCCTCAACCATATTAAAGTTATACCTACTGATAACTTTAACAAGGCACCAAAAGAAAAAATGTCATGAACAAAAAGAAAGGTACCATAGTCATACACGTTGTGTTATGCAAGGTGGCAAAAGGTATAAAATGAAAAATGTAAAAATGTAAAAGAAGTTCAAAGGATTCTTGTTAAGTTCATGCAAGGTCAGTCACTTAGGGAACATTGTGTCTAATGTCTCCAAGAGAGTACCAATCAAATAATAGTATATTCACTACTTAGGGGATGTAGTGCATCACAACAGGCCACCAAGAGGAATGCAATATGCTAAGATAGATCACACTTATGAAGCATATCACACCCAATGTCATCCACAAAGTGATGAACACATCACATAAATGACAAGGCTACACTAGGAACCAAGAATGAATTAATGGTAATGTATGCCCCCCACTTTAAAGGAATTTCTACATAGTTCTGTGAAAAATTTATTTAAAGTAGCAAAGGAAAAATGCAAAATAAAACAGGACATGAGAGGGAACTTGGAAATCCCTATGCCAAGTCATATGTTTCAAAGTTAGGTTATGCCATGTCAAGGAAAATGGAAACAAAAGAAAGGGATTTTTCCCCCAGAAAAGAAATCACACCAAACACATAAGGGATCTATGGATTTGGGGTCAATATGTTCATTGTTGCAATTTTTTAATGGAAAAGCTCAGAACTATTATCATTCCGTAAAGCACATAGAACTAGAAGAATGACACAAAGAGAGTGAAAACAAAGGAAAAAGAAAGTCCATTTTGGGTCAACATGGAAGAGACATTTCAGTCTCAACGCCTTGCATCGTCCCCAAAATGAAAACACAAGCAAAAAGAAAGAAAATTAAAAGACAAAAGACAACAGAAAATATTTTGGGTCAACATGAAGGAGACATTTTATTCTCAATGCCTTGTGTCATCCCCAAAAGGACAACACAATAAAAAAAGAGGAAAAGACAAGGACCTTTTAGGTCAACATGGAAGAGGCATAGGGTGTCTCTATGCTTTGTGTCATCCCCAAAAGGAGAACACAAAACAAAAATGAAAAAGATAATACACAACAAATAGAAGAATATAGATACAAATAGAAGAAGTGTACAAAGAGAGGAAACATCAAACGCACAATATGAGGGAACAAGATATGCACATGAAGATAAAATAAAAAAGGAGAAACATAAAAGAAAAAAGGCTAGCTAAGTGAATGCAAGTCAACCATTTAATAAGTCATCCACCTCCAAATCATGTTCAGTGAAATGCGAGGGTGGTTGATTTTCCAAAGGAATAATTACAAGCACCGAACTAGGATTCGTACCAGGTTCTTCATTTGGTGGAGAGGATTTATCTTTTAAGCTCATTGTAGCTGAAAATAAAGAATTTAGTTTGTTATGCACTTCTTCATCTATTTTGGCAATCTCTGCATCATCATCATCATCATCATCATCAAGATTAATGATGACGAGAGGACGAAGGATGATTTCTAAGGATGGATGCAATAAAATTTGGGGCTATTTGATTTGTTCATTTTTTTGTAAAAGTTGCACTAGACTATCTTGTGGTAGGTTAGGAGGAGGGTGGTCATCTATTACTTCTATCAAAGGCAGAGGTTGATTTTCTTTATTTTCTACTAGGTGAGATTGATGAGCAAGGAGACAATGACGATGGCTATGTTCCCTAGCACTACAGTTTCATTTAATTCTATTTTGGAGTTGTTGAGGTGTAACAACAGATTGAGTCATCATAGAGTCTTCTACTTCTAAAGAGGGGAGAATAGAAGAAAATAAAGAAGAGAGGTCAATCACTTTCTCCTTTGCTTTATATAATTATTTAATGTGAGGAGATAAGACAGAGTTTATTTCATGTTCCCTTGGTCGTTTAAATGATGGCTAGGAAGTGTCTAACAGTGGTTGTTTAGGAGGTTGTATGGTTTTCTTAATGTCAGACTCAAGTTGAAGCATAGTTTCATCAATGATAGGAGGTGTGGAAGTGGAAAGGGATACGTTACAAAGAGACAATTTGGCTATCCTTTTGGCATTGAATTTTTGATAAGTTATGTAAAAGAAGTCCTTTCAAGGGGTGATGGGTTCCATGGGTTTAGGCCAAAAGGATTCTATGAAAAATTACCTTTGGAAGATAATGGATTAAAGCCACTATGGTGTATGGTGAATATATCATTGTCATGTGGAAATTTCAAACACTTATGAACAACTAATGAGACCACTTTCATTGAGAGAATCCAAGGGTGACCTAGCCACAAACAAAAATTGGTCAGATTGTGGAATAATTGAAAATGTTACCTCCAAAGTCTTAGGTCCTATTTTTAATGGGAGTACGATCGATCCAATTGTAGGGCATGCAAAACCAGTATGTGTTTTAATCCCTATAGTTGGTTTATTATAACCATCTTGATAAAGATCATGTAATATTAGAAACTCCTTTATGATCACATTCTCACCACAAGTAGGATCTATTAATATCCCGTTAGTGGGCTTATCATAGATTCTTTCATCTATGTAGAGAGGACCATTAGGAAGATTTTGTAGTATGTCTTTAGCAAAAAAAGTGATATTAAGAAATTTAGTGGTTTGGTCCTTACGAGGGATAACGTCTATCGTAGCCACAAGGTTATCCATAGGACTATCTTCAATAACAGGTGGAGCTATATCATGATGCTCATTGTTTGTATCAATAGCCATTACATTAGTGTTTGAAGGTTTACTAGCCTTGAAAAAGGAGGTAATGTGTTTAGGCGTGGAATTGGTGAAAATTTGCAATTTTTGGTTAGGGGATGCAATAGACTTATTGCCTTGATCATTAACACCCGCAATGGAAAAATGGCTTGAATCAATGAGGTCTTGAACTAGATGTTTTAGACGCATGCAGTGTTTACTTTCATGTCCATTTTGGTGATGAAAATGACAATACGCATTAGGTTTGAAGGTGGGTGGTAATGGCTGATTTGGATCAAGTGGTCTAATGGGTGGTAAAGTGAGCATGCGTTGTTGAATTAATTGGTTCAGTGTATTATGGAGGGTATCAGGTAGGGGTGTAAATTGTCTCTTTGGATCCCCATAGGTATAAGTCACCACTACTTTAATAGCTGCCACTTGATTTGGAATAGGTGGGGTTGATGGTTGCGATTGTGGTTAAGGAGGCATATTAAATTGTAAAAATCCTCTATTTGGTTTGCAAAATTTTTGTGTGTTATTTTTGTTTTGATTGTTATGTTTAAGTTTTTGAGCTCAATTAGAAGTGGATTTAGGATCATGACTTGCAACTGGGTTATGGTATTCACTCAAGGTTGTGCATAAATGCATGAATGAAGGAGATTTAATCATAGTTACTTTATCTTGATGGTTAATGTGCAAGTTCTCGATAAACATCTTTTGTAGAAGTGCATTAGGAATCTTGACATCAATTTGAGCATACCAGAATTGGTATCGTGAGATAAAATCTGTGACTTTTTTATTTTTCTTTTGTCTACATCACATGAGGTCAGCCATTGTCTTTTTAGGTGTCATGTGAACTTGAAAGTGACTTATGAAAGAATCCATCAATTCATTGAAAGAACATATGGAATGATTAGGAAAATTGGAAAACCATTCTAATGTAGTATCTTTCAAGTTCGTTGGGAAAATTTTAGCTAAAATTTTATAGTCAAGGATAAAGTCACTACAAAAAGTTGTATAAGCATTAAGATGGTTGATAGGGTCTCCTTTTCCTCTGCATTTCTCAAACCAAGGCATTTATATCCCTTGTGGCATCAAGGTACGTAATATTTATAAGGATAAGGGGCTGCTATGGATGTGATATGTGGGTGGAGCAATTTGACCTTAGCTAATGGTGGAAAGTTGGTGTTGCGTGGATGAAATGATATTAAGGAGTTGTGTAAGAACATGATCAAGCTAAGTGGGTTGAGGTGGAAGAGAAAATGGTGATGGATTGTAAGTGATGTGATGGGAAGTGAAAGGAATAATAAGGGGTGTGAAGGTGGTGGAAGGGACTTGCGATGCTACAAGTGAAGTAGGAATGCTAGTTGAAATCAGTAAAGAGGTAGCCACATTAACTTGATGCATAGTTGTGTGGACTTTCAGATTGGTATAAGTTGGTATGGATTCTATGGTTGGAGGGGGAGGAACTTGAGGTCTTCCTTGGCTTACAGGAATGTTTGCAGATTGAGTATTAGAAGAAGTATATTTATTTTAAATCTTAGCAATTATCTTCATCACTATCAAGCCATCATCACTTTCAATCAAACGATGAAGATTGTAAATAGTAGGTATGGTAGTGGTGGAAATTTTTTCTAGTAATAAGTCTTGTTGTAAATGTGCAAAATCCTCATGAACATTAATTAATTTTTCTTGCAGGAGGGAGTTGTTTTGAGTGTCAACATTCACTGGATGGAAAGGTGAAGGCATAGAAGTGGTATTGTTAGTGCCTAATGCACCATTGTCCATACTAGGAGTAGGAGCTCATGAGATCCCAAGGTCCACAAAAAAGTGCTATCATGGGAAGCCATGAGTCTAGAACTTCTTCTAACTAAAGTATTATCAATGGGGCACTGAACACTCATACAAGAACCACAAAGGATGGGTAAATGCAAATGCAAGCTAATCTAAGAGCTCCAAGATACCAATAACAAAAAAATTGCTAACTGTAACAAAGATTTAACTACAAAAAATAGAAATGTGGACAAATGCCAGAAAAATGCCAGAAATGTTGTTTAAAAAGTGCAGAGGGACCAATTCGCCCTAGGTGGTGAATGAGTCCCAGTATGATACTTTTCTGTGTTTTTCAAAAACTTTAAGATGTTTTTAATGCTCTAAAAAATGAGATCAAAGATGTAGAATGCAATTTTTTACTTTTTTCAATGAGATGCAATGCAAAATTGAAATCTAAATGAAGTTTTCACTAATGTAATATGAAAAGTGCTAGAATGCAAAAACAAAACAATATCCTAATTGAATGTTAATGCAAATGTAAAATAAGATTCCATATGTAAATGAAAGTAAAAATGAAAAGTTTTCAAAAGTCAGGCTCACCAAAATGAACCATGGATTTTTGGCTTCCTATGCACTCTCTAACTCTTCTAGGGTTTTTCACCTAAAAGGAGAGAGATAGGAGCAAAAATGCTAATGTTTCATTCAAATTATGTTGTGTCCAATGTTTTCTAAGCTAAATAAACTAAACTAAATGCAATTAACTGATTTAAATGATTAAATATGAATGAAGAGTAATATTTAAGCTATGTTCAAAAACACGCTACGATATGCAAACAATGAAGAAAATGAAGAAAATATGTATAACAAAAAGTGTAGACATGTGAAATTAACATCGTGCACCCAATTCATGTTCATTCGCTCTTTAAATAAATCAAACTCAGCAAATCCATTCACTAGGTAAATGAGGTCTTTAGTCCTAATGTTATTCATTTAAATAAATCAAAGGATCGCATCATCCTTTAATTAAATAAATCAAACTTTATTTAATCTCAAAATTCATTTCCCATCCCTTTTGATTTAATAAATCAAATTATTTAAATCAAATAAGTCAAAATCACCTAAACATCATTAAGCTAATCTAATCCTAATTAGCCTAACCTAACCACCCATCACATTCTCTAGATTTTGCCACTTGCACAAATAAATGAATTTATTGATTTATTAAAATCAACATTTTCCATCAACATGGCATCTTTGATGAATATTCCCTAGAATTTGAATTCAAAAACAAGTGGACATGTACACCCAACAAAGCATTTATGAGGCCTTACATGTCTCTTACATGTCCCTTGCACAAGTCAAACTCAACATTAACTCTCAATTTCAAATTTGAAATCTCCCTCTCTTTGGCACATTGACCAAAATGTGCTCATGCATGAACCACTCACAAGTTGACAAGTGGGTCCATTTGATTGGTCAAATATTTGTCCCACATTCATCCATTTGGCTATCTCTCTCATCAAAGCATTCTATAAATGGAAGGCTTCATCCTTCAACAAATCCTCCACTTCATCCACAAATCTTCATGCAAAGTCATTCTCTCAATTGAGAACTGATTTTGTCCATCATCATCATTTGTATTATCAAGGGTTGGGAAAAGGCTATTTTCCACAATAGCACCAATCCACTATGGGATAGGGTTCGGTCTTGTTCTTATATGCTTACTTTTAATTGTTTTTGTTCTATTTAGTTTGCATTGTTTTAGCATGGCTAAATATTTCAAAGAGATACTAGTGTTACTTGCTTTAAATGGACTAACGATACTAATGTGGTT
>VDFB02214776.1:0-78592 GCA_007258455.2 Sequoia sempervirens | reverse complement strand
AACCACGGACTTATAATGCAGTCCCCCGCACACCTATCATTAGATAGATGGCCCTCCCTTCGAAGAAGAGATTGGTAGGGTTTCCTTTAACAATTACCAACTGAGCATAGTGTTGTGTCCTACACAACTAGAACCTTGCTATTTCACAATCTCGATCTAGTACTAGGATCACAATAAATTGACAGTGTAGTCTCAACTATCTCACTCCTAAGTGGATGTCGTACCTTTCACTACTTTGGCCAAAGTATTCTCATTCAGTACTTCGAATGAAGGTCGTCTATCATAAACACTACTCAGGGCCGATTTGACTTGAGGCTTCCTTACTCTACGCATAGGTTTTTCCCTTCAGTGGATGAATTCGTCACCCCAGACATCCTACAATCATACGAACCTACTAGAAATGAATCAGTCTACAAGTGTCTTGTATCATTCCTCCTAATTAGGAAACCTTTATCCTAGGAGTACTTAGCTTGTCTCAGTTATCCTAATAACTTAAGCTAAAAGACTTTACTTGATTCTGCCTTCATTTCGATCCTAGTAGATAATAAGTACATCTACGTATTCTCCATATACAGAGACCATACACAACATGCAACAGTCATTCAAAATGCAAATGAATCCTTCCTTTTTATCTTTTTTTTTTATTATTTCCTTTTAATGTAAGATAAGCAAACTAATCCCTTAAGCTCTTTACTCATATAATCCCTTTTTCACAATTCCCCTAATCATTGAATCCCTTACACATTTTCTCCTTTAATGCATTGCTTTAAATAATCATCAAAATAGTTCTTTCCTACTAGAGCAAATTGAAAGCAGCAATCACAAGATCAAAAAGGAAACAACACTTCAATAAAAGTTATAAACTAGGAGGATTCATGCCTGATTTTAAAGCTTCTCCTTCCAAACTTACTCTTCTAGACTCTCCTTCAAATAAGCTTCCAGAATTTCAGCTAAAAATGGCTTCTTTATGAAAGTATTTCACTCTATAATGAACTCCTATATCTCTTCTCTCAAACGTGTTTCCACCACTAAATTCCTACTCAACTATAATTCACAAATACCCAAGCTGAGCTCAAAATGATATAATCACTGTAACTGGTAAATGCTGGTAAAAATTCACTGTATTTATCAAACTCAGCAATACAGAAAATTCAAGCAATACAACGAAATGGATATGGGATAAAATACTAAACTCAGATTGCTTAATGAGTGTTTATAATGAATGGAAGGGCGTCTATATATAGGCCCGAATTGCAACGAATTCCACTAATGGAGGCATGTGGATTGACAACAAGTGCTCAGAAATAGTCAAAATGATACCTAGCGGATTCTTAAACCCTAAGTCATCAAAATTGAAGGTGATTCGTCATTATTTGAGCCAGCAAATCATGAATAATTCAACTCAGAAAGGTAAAACGCCACCTACAGGTTTATGCGCATTTCAACAGATAAAGATAAGTAAATATTAATGCTGAGACAAAGTCCCTCATCAAAAGGCGTCCACATTTCATTTCTCAGGTTGTGAGCGCCCTCTTTCTAGCCACATCCTAATATCCTGGCAATGGTCGCGCGCTACAGGCATCCATCTCATTTTCACGGGAATGGCTTTCTTCTTGAATTTTTCCTTTAAAATTATGTTTCGACTTTACACTTTGAAGTATTTTGTATTTCAAATATTTAACTCTCTAAATATTTCGATTTCCCATAGTTCAAAATATTTAATATTGATTTCAAAATCAAATATTTCTTTTTTTTAAAGTCTCCAAATGTAATATTTTCACATTTAAATTTATACAATTTCAATATCATATATTTATATATTTTATCATATATGTATTTTAATTAAGTGTTATATTTTTAAATATATAAATATATATATTTTCCAACATTACATCGTGATATTTATATATATTTACATATATGTAAATATTACCTTAATATTAGTACATATATTTTAAAAATATAAATATATAATATATTTACATAGATATTTATGTATTTATGTATATATCCCTAAATATAATCACATCGTTATTATATACATTTATACATAAATATATATGTAAATTTGCTAGGCAATAATATTAAATATTATTTTCACCACAAACATCAAGCGGAATACGTACATATATCCACCTATGTATACGTATGTATGAGTATATACATGTCGACACGTGTATGAGCATATTCGTCTACTTAACGTACACATGTATTGATATGTCTGTATATATAGATACGTGTACACTATGTATAGATGTATGTGCGTTCCCAATCAATCTTTAACATATATCTTTCATAGCATTCATACTTGGGTCATGGTATAGCAAGTCTAACGTTAAACAATCACATCTCCTAAAGCATAAAGAAGTGAATTCAGAAACTTAATGTCAATAAACAAGCCTATGGACGACTTACCCTTATCTCGACAAACAGACTTGGCTTACTCAATCTATAGTATGTGTGTGTATGCTCAATTTGGTAATCATTACTGTTTACCCAACCAAGTTCCTCCCCGAATGATGTCTCTCCTCTGTCCGGAGGAACAGTCTTCATACCTGCACATCATGACATGACATCGGCAGTCATATGCTCATAACAAGGTAAAAATATCTCACAAGTTAGAATAACATTATTCCATAATTTTATGCAACATTTAATCAAGAATTAAATCAATAGAAGTAACAATCAAATGAAACCATCATTTAAATAGAACACCATTATTGACAACACGAACATCATTGCTTTATTCATCATAAAGATTCAAACATTACAATCAATTGCCCTATGCAATAGTAGCTATAAAATCGGGGTGTGACAAAGATGATTTTGAAAATTAAAATATTTATTATTTGCTTAGGCGTCCTTTAGAGGGAAAATGTTGGAAATTCAATAGTCGCCTCAAGTTCTATAAAATCAAGCCTTTGCTCTCTCATTAATCATCTTTGTTTTATCATATCGAAATGCTGTTGGATTGAATTCAAAACCCGGCTAAGGGGGAGCTTAGCTTTCTACACTATTCTTCAGGCCTGAAACTATGGTTCCCTAGATGGTCAATTGAGAGTGTGCTTCATTCAGAAGTGCATATTGAGCTTCAACGTTGGTGAAATTGGTGAAAATTTACAGTTTTGCGTTTGCTGGTTATATCATGGCTGAAGGAGATTTTCAAATACAGCTTTTTGTATGATTTTAATCTGCTTATGGGTATTGGTTCCATTGATTCTTATGCTAGTGGCGCCCCTAATTGCAGAATTTCAGAATTTCTTTTGGAGTCCTCATTTTCCTAGAGAGGTCGCCCTTCCTCTAGGGCTGTACCATCTCTCTTGCTGGTTGTTGGAGGTTGTGCTTTCAATTTATTGTTAGTTTTGCTTTGAATAACTCATGTGTGTTGGTTGCCATGCTCTAGCATGTGTTCACTTTCAGTTTGGAGTGCAACATAGGAGTTTAAGAGAGAAATAAGTATTTTGATGTGTTGCATAGATGTTGGTCTGCATTTTAAATTGCTGGCATTTTATATCAGACTTAGTTCTTTCCAAGATATGCATTATTTCTTGGGAATCTATGCTGCTAGTTCATGTGCAGTCCATTTGAAGAAGACAGAAGCTTTTGGGGTGAAGATATGAACAATTTATTGATGGCTAATTGCTGGTAAGAAATCTCAGATTGCTAGTTTTATATCAGATTCATCAGTAGATCAGATTTTGGCTTGTTTTTCAGTAGTTGAGAAGATTTGGAGTTGAGAAATTATCTTTCATCATTTGGCTTTGTTAAAATTATAATAGCACTTGTAATTTGTTGTTATTTGTCATTGTAAGACTGTAAGCAATAATACTGTTCCAGTCATTTATTTTGCTGCATTTACTTGTGTTTAATTTCACACATTGTAACCCCTGGATGGTTTACCGCCAGTGTGGAGGAATAAACATTGTTTCTATCATATTTTACCCACTTTTTAAGTGGCAAATCCTCACTGTTGAGTGGATGCCTGCTATTAACAGATGAATTGTATTTCATTGTAATTATCTTTCCCCCCACTGAACAAATGGTAGTGTGGAATCTTGATGGTCGGTTCTCCACCTGCTACAATTCAGTATTGATCTTCATTCCATTTTGGTTGCTAACGACCCCTTCCCATATGCTATCACCTCGCCTTTCAAAGGATCTTGGTGAACATTCTTGGCAAAGGTTACTCTCAGTTGTTCATGATTTTGGGCTAATCCTTAATGGGTGCTTGTTGTTGGTGAAAAATTCAAAGAAAAAATTAAGGGGCATATTTCAGTCATTGACGCAGTCAAGCAAGATGGTAAACGCAAAGCACGAGGAGGTCAAAATCATCAAGAGATGACTAACTCTGGAGCCCACTGCACCCCTGTTGGCCAGGGGCACCCATGAATTCAAGAGGCCAACAACAATTATTAAGAATTGCAAAACCAGTTGTCTTCTACAGAATTCTGCTAACTTTCCAACTGATCGTCAAGCATGTTCACCAGATTCATCAAACACCGAAAAACGAAGGCAGAGGCAAACGGATGCTGAAAACAAGTCATCAAAACGGTATTCAATCAAGAGAACTGTACCCCTGTAGCCCAGGGGTGCCCAAGAATGAAAGCATTCAGAAGTCAATCTTTGGATTGGTTGTTTCCAGACGATCTTTCCGGCTTCAGCCCAGCTTCGCGACGAATTTGTTCGCCAACTCAAAGAACATATCAAACGGCAGCAGTTGTCGATCAAACGAGCATGTGAAACGGAGAATGAATTGATGAACATCAAAGCAACTACATGCCTACAGGCCAAGGGTGCCCAACATTTTGAGCAACCAGTTGTGATTTTTAGCAGTTGTCTTCTCCAAGGCATCTACTCAAAATGTTTCTAGCTTCACGATGAATCTAGCTGCCAGCTCACAAGACCTGTCAAACGCTCATAAACAAAGATCAAGCGTGAAACGTTGAAAGTAAAGGCAAGTTGAAAAACGTGAAAAATTGGCTAAGGGTTGAACGAAATGCACCCTTCTGGCAAAAGGCACCCAACCTTTTGAGGGACTAGATGCAGTTTTCACGCTTCACAGCTTCCAAGGAGACCTTCTCAAAGTTGATCAATCTCTGTGATGAGACCATCAGCACAAACATCGGAGCAGTCAAACTCCCAGCAACGAGAGTCAAACTGGAGCATTTCGTCAAGGGTTCCAAAGTGCAAAATATATCTCAGAGGCACAAAAGCGCCCCTACAAGCCAGGGGCGCCTAGGAATTTGAGCCTCATAAATCAGTTTTCAAAACTTGCACATACAATCATCCTTTCTGGAATTCTTCCAACTTCGCGATGGATTCAATATCCAGTCCTCGGGAATCGTCAATCACCGGCAGCTGCAGATTGAAGCACGAAGGGTCAAATGGAGGAAATTGAAAATCATCCAAGAATTGACTAAGTCTGGTGAAAAAAAGCACCCTTCTAGGAAAAGGCGCCCAAGAATTCAAGCTACCAGATTCAGTTTTCAAGGTTCGTAGCCTCCAATAACATCCCTTCAGAGTTGACCCAACTCCGCAGTGAATCTGTTAGCCAGGCTTCACGATCAATCAGGCGACCGGAATCAGGGTCAAATGGAGATTGTCTATTAAGCAAAAGTTGAAAATCTTCAACACTGGCAAGGTGGCATCCAAAGTCAACTCCCAGTTAGGATTTTTGGAGACTTTCTCATGTCTAGGCATCCCAAAATTGGTGGAGATTGTTTCAGTTAACTCCCAATCACACAAGATAACTCCTCAATCAGGATTTTAGACGCCCTAACCTGATGTTTCCCTCCAAATTGATATTTATCAAGCATCTAGGTATCATTTCTCCATTATTCTTTGCAGGTTGAAGAGCAAAAACACATATTTTTCTCCACAATGCCATTTGAAGGATCAAACGGAGGCCATTTTCAATGTTCTTCATATTTCTAGGTTCGGGTTGCACAGAGGAACAGTTTTCCAGACTCCATCTTTCCAGGACGTCCTTTTCAGAGACAGAAGATCTTGTCATAATTTCATCAGATTGGGTCTCTCCATTTGGTGTTTTTCTTGAAGATTCAAAGCTTCCCACGATTTCTTCTATTTTTGTCTTAGGTTTTCTTGCATGCTCGGGAAAACTCCATTTTTTCACAGATCTGGCCTTCTGGGTTTGTTCAACACAACATTGGCCACAAAACCCACGTGCCATAATTTTCCGAAAAAATTGCCCTATTGCCCCAATTTTTAGGGTTTTTGCAAAAAGTCGCCTTTTTCAGAAACTAACGAATTGGGTTTGCTTAGCACAGAGGCGCCTACAAAACCCATGTACCACAATTTTCCGAGAAAAATAGCTTTTGCAACTTTTGCCTCTGAGGGGTTGTTGCATGTCCAAAGAAAAGTCACTTTTTTGAAATTCTAACGTTTTGGGTTCGTTCAAAAAGATATTCCTAACAAAACCCACGTCTCAAAAAATTTCGTAAAATTACCCCTTGGCAAAGCTATTTTTAGCCTCTGCAAAAGAAGTTGTTCAAATAGTGTCATGTGCCCAGTCATTCTTCCAAATTTTTAGAATGCAGTTCTCTCAAGTTGAATTCAAGACCACATCGGTCCTGCTTCATGATTTCCTGAAGACAACTGACACCGACTTACATCAAGTGAATCCAGTGGTTGACTTGGACAATTTGACAGGCATAGACACTCAAAGTCCACAAATTCCTTATGGTTTCATACCTCGTATATCTGAAAACCTTTCAAGGCTAGTTTAGAGGGTTGAATACCGTTGGAACTCTAGGTGTGCAGCAAGTTCATGAGCATTTCTCATAGCTAGAGTGTTCACAGTCAAACTTCGCAATTTCATCGTGCAACACTCTTCCATTGAGGAAAATCAAGAAAAGCATCAAAAGCATAAAGCTGCAGAAGAAACAAAGGTCATCACTCTAGTTACAGAGCCGCCAAAGTGTATTTTTGGTTGATTGTATGTTGTATGATTTTCCTCTTTCATGCTATTTGTTGTCCCAAAAAGTGTAATCTTTGATCGAGTTTGAGAAAATAAATCAAAAGAGCAATGAGCCTTTGATCCAACGTTTCAAGGTATTTCAATATTTGTTGTTTCTTGTAATCTTCATTTCAGCCTACACCTCGAAAAGAGCACCTCGCCTTCAAGGGAATCCTGAGATCTAGCTCACCGTTTGATGTTGTTTCTAATAACCTTCATTTTAGCCTACACCTCAAAAAAGAGCAATGAGCCTTCGAGGGAATCCTAAGGTTTAGTTTATCGTTTGATGTTTTACTTACATAAGCTTTATTCTTAGCGTAAATCTGAAAGAGCAATGAGCCTTCGGACGAGTTCTGAGAACAAGTTTGTTTAAGTTAGCCAAATCACTCCCGTTACTTCTAAATCCTCTTGCTCTGAATTTACCTGAGGAGATAGAAGCGTTTTAAGTTTTAGCCTAGTTGTAGTTGAGATCTACGAAACCAAAGAAAACCTCAGCCGCAACGCATGGTGTTTTATAACCTTGTGCTCTATAGCTGAGTAAAAAGATAGGAATTTAGTTTACTTTACTTTTTATGCAAAATCAGCAAAAGAGGGAGCTTCCCTCCTAATTTGAAGAGCAGTTTATCTGTGCATAGCTGTCCGTTTCCAATACACACTCCAGAGGTGAGAATTGAAATGCCAACAAAGTTCAAAAGAATTAATTGACATGTTAGAAACTTCGAAAGTTGGAACATTGGACAATAAAATTAAAATATTAAAATCAGAAATTTAATATGAAAATCAGCAATCTAAAATTTAATTTTTAATAAAATCATCAATTTAATAATAAAATCAGCAATGTCTTACCTCACATTGGACCACCAAACGTCATCAAGGATTTTTGGTTTGATGGATTTTCCTTGAGTAGAACTTGAATTAGGCCATCTAGTCCACTATGAATTCACCATCATCAATTGTAGAGGCTCATGCACCTCAAACATCCTCTCCAACAAGATGAAGTATGTGGCATATCTATATTCATTAAAAGGAAAAAGAAAAATAAGGCTTAATGTACTTGAAAATTCAAATTTAGAATACAAGTTGAAATGTTTGAAGTTTCAAAATTTGAAAGTGAAACAAAATGAAGTAAGTGGCACACCTTGTCTCAACAAGTTTGAGGAACTCCTTTGAAAATGACCTGAAGAGAGCAAGTGAGGTGTGGTGATTGCAAATGAACATTTGAATTCTCTAGCTTTTGCCACCACTTTGTTCAATGCATGAACACATGGGATCCAAAGGATGTTCATAAACACCCTCCACCATCAAACCAGCCAATTTGCACACACGTGCTAAATCGATGATCACTTGTACCACATTAGCAACCCCAACCTCCTCTATGGCATCTCTCAAAATGGAATACTGGAAGTCTACATCCTTACGTTTCCCCGAACAATCTATGGCTCTAAGAAAATAAGAACCAGTAGGGCATGTGACTATGATATTGATGAGTGGTCAATGTCTAACATCAGTCCACCCATCCATCACTATAGAGCAACCTATCCTCATCCACGTTTGCCTCATATACTCCATTAGCACATTAACTTTGGAGTACTCTTTGTCTAGGAGGATAGTGCGTAGCTTATCATCTTCAAGGGGTATGAATGAGCGACCAATATTGGCTATATCTTTAAACATTTGTTTGAAATAAGAGGAACGGACCACATGGAATGGGATGGCATGGGCAAAAAAAAATTTGGCAATGGAAGATTATGTGGCTTCTCATGCCTGGTTATTAAACATAGACTCAACTGAAGCTCCCTTCCCACTACCACTCATCTTCCTCTTTCGTCTTGTGGCAACTTCACTACTACCAACCGTGGAAGACATAGGCATAGATGATTGCACACTTGGAAAAGAAGTTGTCCCATCTTGAACCCCATCCACCTCCATTTGCAATCTTTGGCACTCTATTGCTTCATGTTCTTTTAAATTAGGACACATTTTAACTCTATGGCCCATAGCACCCAAAAAATGAGCCCTTACCCTTGTGTAGCTGCCCCTAAAATCTATATGGCAAACATGATAATTCCACACCCTACTCCCCCCTGAATTTTTTTGCCTTTGGCCCACAGGTGTAACATATTGGAGGAAAGGTTTTTTTTTGTTCAAAAGGCCCTTTGCATATGGTTCCATGATTGTTAAAGGGAATCTAAATGGGTTTGGTTGCTATCCACTACCACCCTCACCACTTTCTCTTCTATTTCTATCAAGTAGTTGCACTTCATTCTCACTTTCACTCTCACTCCCACTACTGCTCATGTTTTTCTGACTTTGAATGCAAGTTTAAACTGGAAAATGCAAACAAAAAAAAACAGACATTTTATGCTTGAAACTTTGCAAAAAATTTGGAAAAAAAAAAAGAAGAAAGGAAAATACATACCTCTTTGATGGATTTGTCGCTCCACTTGCTCTAGATTCAACCTCTTTTCCTCCTTTACCCTAATGTTCCTCCTCTTGCAATGGTTGCCTTCACAAACCCTACAATTGCTCCTTTTTTGCCTTCACATACAAATGTAACAATGACTAAAATGGTGAGTCTTTTAGTCATAAGGGCAACATGGAAGGTGGGGGCCCACATAAGCCACGAAGTGAGGGCCTTTTTTATTAAAATGTGTTTTTTTAATTTTAAAATGTTGTTGAAACGTAGGGGAGGGCCGGGAGATGTCTAAGCGTCCCCTAGCCATTCCCGGGACGGTCAACCATCCCCTTTTTTCACCCACCGATCCCCCCATTTCCAATCCATTTCCTGCCAATTTGCTAAAAAAGGGAACATGTGGGGGACATCCCCCAGCCGTCCCCTTGTCCCCAGAATGTCTCGGGGACAGGTATGGCTCATTTCAGACAGGGGACGCGTCCCTAGGTATCCCTAGTTTAAGTTTATTTCATTCCATATTTAGCATTTATTATTAATTGTTTAATCCAACCACATGCAACTAGAACTTGCAGCACATCCATGCACAAACACATACTCTCTAACATATTAACATACATATAGTTTTCTATCGGTGCAATCCTTGAACCTCCTTTAGATGCAAGTGTTAGTATATATTGTCAATTTTATTTTTGTTTTTTTCATTTTGATTATTTATTGCTGGTGAGAAAATTGGAGTGAGTATTGTTTACGATATATGAATGCACTTTCAAATTTTTTTTTCTCTATAAACTTCTGACTTGAATGTTGGGGATGACAGTAGAGACTCAGTGTTACCGGTGATGGATGTGCAACCTTCCACTAGATATCATAGCTTTTATGGGCCTCTCTATAAAAAAATTATTCTAATAAAAAACTTATTAGTCACAAATATCTTGCTACCCTTATCCATCTGCCTTTGCAGTGGTAGAATTAATCCAAATCACTTTAACACCAGATATTCTTACATCCCTGTAAATTTCCTGTCAACCCGTCCATTCCACCCCTAAAATACAAATATACTATTATGAATTGTAGAAGCTTGAAGTTTCTAATCTACTATGATTCCATCTACCAATTTCACCGCACTTCAACTTATGTTTAAGATGTTACAAAAAATAAAAATGTTTACGACATGCTAGCATGTGAAACTTTCCGAAAAATCTCTGACCTGAGCAAAAGCGGCACAGGCAGCAAGCACGCAGAATAAGGATTTCCCTGAATCCGCGGGGATGACGCTCATCTGAACCCTGCAAATGTTCTTCCTGCGCGTGGCACACGTCAAACTACGATTCGCTGTAGACGTGGACTCAAAGATTCCACGCTGGCGAAGATTTAGTAGAAAAGGAGAACAAGGGGAGGCATTTCTGTTGTGCGTGATATGACGCGGTCTGGCATTTACGTGAAACGGTGCAGTGCGCCAGGGGCAGCCATTCACAGACAATGAGCTAGCTAAAACCAAAGCCATAGCTTATTTCTCGGAGCTCACGAAGCTAGATTTGAGAAACATTTCCTAGTATAAATATAAATGCTGGGACCTACTAAATTTTTATTCATTTTCCTCGGAAAGGTTGGCTTTTTAACTCTACCAATCATATTATAAAAGAAAGCCTTAATAAAACATGAGGCATATTTCTTTCGGGGGAAGATTTTATTTCAAATTTATAAAATCAATTTATCTAATCGATTATGAAGTATTTATATTGAATTTTTTTTATTTTTTTTGTTAAGAATAAAGGATTGAGGGGTATCTATTCCATTAAAATCACTAGGCACAATTTCAACCTCATCCCTTATATTATCAAGACCTTGCACTCAACAAGACTTGACCCCTAGTGGACTCATTCATAACCATTCCACTTCATCATACTATTTTTTGTCTATGTTAGTAAATTAAAGTATTTCTACATGCATTTTTGGAATAGAATAGAACAAAAGACTTTTAATGTTCACGAGGTTAAAGATAGCTTATGGGACAATAGACCCTATTATTTTTATTTTGTGAAGTATTGATCTTTTGCTATTCAATTTAATAATGATCTCTTCCATTCTTTCAACCTTCTCATGACTATACCTTAAAAAAAGTTACTGCTAAATAATTTATGTATTTGACCTAGATGTTTTTTGTATGCTTTGTGATCAAAGTAAAGTGTTTTTCTATGTCTAACTATTCATGTTGTGTAAAAGGCACATACACTCTCTTCCCAAACCTCTTTTGGCATTTCCATCTACCTATATCACACCAAAGATTATGTGAGTTAGTCCTTAACTGAGCAATGAGAATCTTTGACCTCCAAGGAATATTGGCCTCTAAATAGGCCTTTTGATTGTTTCGAAATAGGGTTAAATTCTTCAAGGTAATAATTCTACTTTCTCCCTAACATTTTTCACACATAGTATTGTGAAACTTATTTACAGCAAATGTCAATATTTATTTACTATTATTAGGGAAAGCATTCAAGTGAATGTGTCATTTTCTCATCCACCTATAGTTTTGCTTCATCCATTAATTCTTTCTTTCGCTCAAGACATCTTTAAAGACAACATTGAGCCAATGATTCATCTTCCTTTGCTCATTTTTTTAGATATCGTAAAAGATGCACCATATCAATGGCTTCAATAGGATTTGCACTTGTTTTAGCTAGAAGAATTTCATAGGGGACCAACAATTTTAATTTGAATTCGCTTGTGATCATATGTTTTTTGAATTCTCTTTATTTGTATTCATTTGGTGTTAGAAGTACTACTAGCTAATTGTTCATACCCATAAAGCATGACTAGAATTACTAATAGTCCTAATAGAGTTTGAATAGTTTCCCAACCCTATAGATTTGCCTCTCTTCATCTATTTCGTAGAGAAAAAAGAACTCTTCACCCTCCCAAAGTTATTTTCCTTCTACAAGATTCTCAACTAAGCTTGTTGTTGAAATCAATCCCAAAGAATTTATGTTATATTACTTCCTCTAAGATACTTCGTTCAAAATAAGATTTGAACCGGTTATTTTTCTTTCTATTGGAGACTATAGTTATCTTGGTCATGCTAGTATTTACTTGCATATATGCATCTCTAAAAAAGTGCTCAAGGGACAAACAAATGCTCTTGTAACCCTTAGGTAGACCTAGAAATCAAAGTAAGATCTTAGACATATAAGAGAAGCCTAACAAAATATTCTCCCAAGAGAACATGCCATCCCCCCTTCAAATTCAACCATGCCCTTCAATTTTATTGATATAAAGGCCAAAGAGAGTAGGAGATAAAGGGAAACCTTGCTTAACTACAATATCACTCCTAAAAAATTGATGTACCCAAATGAGTTCTAATTTTTATCCAAAATTATTCATAAATCTTATGGAAAGCCACTTTGAATTTCACTAAGATACCAAGATCCTTCATTATACATCATAACTTATGTCTAGGAAGTGTATTGAAAGCCTTCTTGAAATTGATAAAATAGCAATAAGCTTCCTCTTTCTCATTCTAAATTTTTTCAATGGCATCGCCTCAAAGTGATTATGCAATCAATTGTTGAGTGCTTTGGTCTAGAACCTACTTTCCCTTTTCTCTCTTTTATTTTTCTTCTACCCACTTTTTTTATTTTGTTCTCAACCACTTTTCAAAGCAGCTTTGCAAACAAATGATTGATCATGCTAGTGTAATAGTTGGAAGGATTATTAACATCCCCACATTTAAAGAGGGTTATTGCTAATTTGGTAACCCAATATCCTAGGAACTCATGTTATATAATGATGTTGAATATTTTCACAATGTGAGGAGCAAATATTTCCATCTCCCATTTTAGATACTCAACCAAAAGCTCGACCATGTCCCTAGCATTTCCTACACCCAATTTATTGATACTTACCTTAACCTCTTGTAAAGTAAAAAGTTTTGTTGTCATGTTGACCCTAGGAGGTACTTCAACCTGTGAGTCTTACTCATATAATTTTTTGCACTCAAACCATTGATTGGTTGTTATGTTATTATATGTTTGTTCTTCTCTTGATGTAAGTTCCCTCCATATAGTTTGGATTATTCTTCCCTAGATATATTAACTCTTCTCTCCTTGTATTCATGAACATTATTTTTTACTTTTACAATCTTGTTGTATAACTATGTGTTTTCCTTCTCTTTACCTAGCTCCTTGATATCTCTCCTTGCAACTTTACAATCCTATCAAACTACACATTTATTGAAATCTAACATATTTTCTTTGTATTATTATTTGTCCTTCTACAACCCTCAAGTGCCTTTTGAATTGTGTTTGTTAGTTTATGAATTTTTAGACCCTATGATATTTTCCTTACATTAAATGCATTAATTTCCTTAAAGTTTCCTTGAAGATATTGTAGTTTTCTTGGTTTAAAATATTTTTTTTCTTTCTATGTGTAGTAATTTTTAGAATCGTATTAAAAATAGTCATTCTTAACAAAATGATGATATAAATATTTATTGAGGACAAGAGTACATGTACTCATTTTTACCTCATCATAATATATTGTTTCGAGTTTCAATTCTTATTTTATGTATAATCAAACTAAAACATGGAGCCTATTATCTATTAGCCTACTTCAATCCTAAATAGTTTTAACCAACTCTTGTTGTAATCATCTTTATACCTTAAAGCCCTCTGAACTTAACCACACCCATGAATTTTTCATCCTAATACAAACCTAGATTTTACTTCCTTCCTACACTAAACCTTTCAAATAATTTGACTATTACTATTAGATTTTGTGTCAAATACTTTTAATTGAGCACCTAGGATCATGTATTTAAAGACAAGCCTTAGGTAATCAATATATCCTTAGGATCATCATATCATCTCATCAAAATATCATATCAACATGAATTATATGCATCTTGCATCTAGTGTCACATCATTACATTAATGTTCACATAAACAAATTATTACACTATCATCTAAGAACTTACATTATTATGTGGTGTGTTTTCAATATTTATATATCTACAAAGGGATTTGACCCATTTTCAAGGAAGATGTAACTTCCCCTTTGAACACAACAAAACCTCTAAGGTGATTTTAAGGACTCTCTTTCTTTTAGACATAGGAATAGTTCAAGGTGAGAAAATATTAAAGATCATAGAAGAAAAATCCACAAGGAGATGAAACATACATGGGCTAAACCATGGGCATGACCTAGTCTAGAGTAGGTCCAACTTCAAGCATAGGTTTGACATAATCTTATAAGTTTAGATCCAATTACACAATTATTTTTTCAATTATCAATTACAACGCACAATAGAAACTTCCTCATCAACACCCACAAACTAACATAGAGCTAAGCACATCCAACCACTCTCTTTATCAATTAAATTTATTAACTTGGAAGTTAGGTTTAATTACTTATTGATATGTTTATTATTAGTTAAATATACTAAATTATTGTATATTATGTTTATTTTCCTGTTGGGTGAAAATTATGTAATCAACTTTCGACAGATTACACAACTTGGACTTCAGCCACAGCTATGTGAGATGTGAATCTCTCCTCTCGGAAAGGGGAGGCGCCCTTCTTACTGCTAAAAGAAACAATAGTAAATCACAAAAGTAATTACACAATGTACACGTAATTCACGGAGTGGGGGGGGTGTACATTCATCCTTCTCTCTTTTTTCAGAGAAGATGTTTACAATGCTTCACGGTTGGAAGTTCCGAATTCTTGATAACTGAAACGAACAACTAGCAGTAATGCCAATATCTCTATCTCGTCGGCGAAGTGTAGAGATACCAGAAGTAATTAACAATAAACAAATAAAAAAAAGGGAAAGCTAACGGGCACAAAGTCGTTCGTAGCTTTATCAATGTTGGATGCATAACGTACCGTTTGCTACGTTAGAAGCACAAAGTCTTCTTAGACGCAACAATTCTTCAAACAGCATGAACGATTACAAGCACAAAGTCTTGTAGATCATCCAACAAAAGTATCAATGAGCACGAACGATTACAAGCACAAAGTCTTGTAGATCCTTCGACAAAGTATCCAAGAGTATGAATAATTATAAGCACAAAGTCTTATAGATTATCCAACAAGAACATGCAAGAGTATAAATGATTATAAGCGCAAAGTCTTATAGATCACTCAACCAATGATAAACAAAATAACAATGCAATCTAAATAATAGATGTAACACAAAGTTTACATCAACCACTTAGAGTCTTTCAGATTCCTCGAACTAATCACTACCAAATCAAATCAACTTACAAAAGTATTGAATCCAACGCAAAGTCTGGCTAGCAATCCTTTTCTTTATTGATTGAATCTCATTCACAAAGTATGAACGCAAAGTTTCACAAGTTTGCTTACAAAAGGGCAGCACTTCGTTGCAATAGACTAAAAGATAATATTACAATGAAAATCCCTCACATTATATAGAAAGAGGGATGAGCAAAAGAAGGAAAGAGATTGAGAAAATCAGGGAGAGTTAGGTGAGCGATTTTAGGAGATCTCACCTAACTTTGACCAAAGTCAAAGTGTAATTTGTTTTGAAAATGTTACATCTTTGGACTTGGTGTAATTACAATTTACAAAATGACATTCGAAAATGTCGAGAAATATTTACAAGATGCATAATGGGATGCACCGGAAATGTCTAACACTGGAGAATAGGGGGCCGCTTCACGTCTCTTTGCATTGGGCGTGGAAGTCTTCAAATTCCTCCTCCTAGTCTCCTGCACGAACTTCTCATCTGGACCAACGGTGTAATCCACAATGGTGTGAATTCTCATGATCGATCTCATGGCAGATGAGTGAACCTTTTGCACCTGTCAAGATGCGTCTTCAGTTGTCCAATGTGAGCCTTGTATCACAAATGATGTTCAGCGGCTTCGAAGTTCCGTCGCATCAAATTGTGATGGCTTCCTTGAAGATCGGGATATTTCTATACCGGTAGGAAGATACGATTGTCCTCAAGAAGTTGACCAGGCAACTCTCTGATGCTTTTGTCAAGAATGTTGCGATGCCCGTCGACATCTTCCTGTACTTGGTGAAGATCTTCAATGAGAGATTGAACCACTTGAATCCTGTGTTTTAGTGATTCTTTTACCTCTACAAACTTTTCTTTGTCGGGAATTACCCCAACCTCCACCAATTTGCTGAGCTTTACCTGTTTCATTTCCGACCATGACAACAGGCATTTTTCCATGTCTCCCTCACACTCGAAAGTGCGCTTTTCTTTATCAAGCTCCTGCGGGTGAGCTTACAATATGGTGGTTTTCTCTATCCGTACCAAAATTATCTCGAGATCCGCGGTTCGATGATCTTTCAACAAAGTCATACAACACCTCGCCTTTGAGGCGTAATTTCTGCCTTTCTTGGATACCGGTCTTCACACTTACCAATCGCCGGGTTGTGCATTACTTGAGAACCGGGTAAGTCTCTTTACAACAAGCATAATGTCATCGGTTTGTACATGTTACTTAGATTGCTCAGCCTTTGTCCAAATTCTTCCCCGCCAAGATATCCAGTGCGACCTTTAAGATCGGCTTTGCACTTCGCTATAACCCGCTGCTCGGACCTTGTTAATCGTAGTCCTCCATATTGACATCACCTTCCTTTGATTCTATGGTATGCCAATTTCAGCATACTTGTAAACTCTTATCAACATTCACCGAGTATACTTTTGCCTTCTTCTTCCCTTTGGTCTTTGGAAGAACTATCTCTTCAAGGTCGAGCTCCTCTGGAGAAATCATTTGCTTTTTACGCTTCGACACTTGAGATATTAGCCAAGGAGGAAGAAAAGAAGTGTGAACTTCTGGATTTACTATCAAGTCAGTCGCCATTGCCACCTCTGAAGTTATTGTCACATCTGAACTCACCATTGGTATCGGACAATTGGAGAAGTGTTTGTCATCATCGCTCCTGTAGTTGACACATTGAGCTGATCACGCATTGACTCATTCATGAAACGATTGAATTCGTTCTCAGAAGTGATATCATACGTTGGTGAAGACAAGCTAGGAATGGACGATGGTGGGCTTGACAGTATATCAACCGTATGGATGCTTGTCACTGAAAGAGTATCAAGCTGGGTTGATGCTGCAGGGATAGGTGATATCTCGGCTGCAGGAATGCTTGTGGTAGGAATAGGTGACGAGGGAACAGGAGGTGGAGGAGTTCTTGACTCAAGAGGGGTATGAGGAACGTTTGAAATCACGGGCGATGATGTTCTGCGGATTTCCTCAACTACGTTCTCGGGAGAAGTAGTTATTTCTTCATCATGCCTCGGGTTCCTGCTGATCACCCTCTTGTCTCTCCTCCTCGATTCTCGCTCTCACCTCTCGTCACCGTGATTCTCTTCGTGACCCCACGACTCTTTGTCCGCCGGGAACTCTTCTTCGGTATCGGAGAGTTCCACCGTCAATAATCTTCATCTTCGATTGGTCGGCTTTGAAGTATCTTCTTCATCGACCCATTCCTCCAGATGGGCTTTTACCCTTAGAGCCAGATGGATGAGATTCGCCTTTCCTGCCCCTTGGACAGCCTTGGTATCTTTCTTGCCAACAGTGAACTTGATCCTTGGACCTCTTCGTGAAGAAGTGGGAACGGCCGCTGATTTGTTTTTGTCGCGGAGTTCTTGCTGTTGGCGTGCTTCTGCCTCGGACTCTTCTCCTTCCGAGTCTGTCCTGAAACTTTTCATTGTATGACCATGTTTGTGTAACCATTCTTCTGTGTTGGCTAGGATTGGTCTCAGCCTTTCTCTCATGCTGGTGACCTCTTTTCTAGACCACTGTATTGCAGGCAACGACCTCTTAGCAACGCCTTGCTCATCATAGACAGCGTTCATGATATCACCTGGATCCTCGTAAAATCCTCCTCGTGGTCGTAATGTATACCAAGATCTCCGATTTGTTGAACTCATTAACTGCTAATAGTCCATTCTATAATGGCTTCTTCATCTCAAGAATCCAATCTTATGTCTTCAAAACGTAAATTCTATGTTGGTGACCTTTGCAACTTTCCTCGACATCTCAGAGGTCAAAATCAAACCTATACCAGAGGGTTTTGATGTGGTCATGACCGTGATCCTCAGCATAATGTAATTCTAGCTTTGTGCGCTTGATAGTATATCCCGCTGGGAACTCTGAATCCACGCCAGGTTGTTTCTTCGCTCTTTCTCGCGACCGACATCACCGCCCCATGTTTCCATGAGAACCCACTTTATCCGGGTTGACAACGGGTAGCATGTAGGGACAACCGGTGTAACAACCTACTCTCAAGTAAGTAAACGCTGGGAATTGAAGAAAAATACATCCAACTTTACTTACCACCTTATAAGCCTCATCAGACACTCTTCTTCTTTCCAAGGATGGATCAAAGTTGAAGAGTAAGGGCGCAAAGAAAGCATCAGTGACCCGTCTGAAATGGTGAAAGCTCTCCTTTAGCTCCAACTGATAGAAATATCTGTACACAGGCACCATCATTCGATTCCCCTTTGTAGATAGACCTGGGAATTGTCTCATCACAGTTGTTGCGTACACCAGGTAAGAAGTCATGTAGAACTTCAATGTAGAAGGAGCATTGATCAACTGTTCGTGCATCTCATCACTGATTTGTTTACCCCAGTCAATATGTACCTTCTGCCTCCTTATGATCCTGATGTACTCATACATCCAATCGTGAAAGGTGGATGATTCCGGCAAACCTTTCACTCTGCTCAGAAACGTGATCATATCCTTGACGTCATCTTTGAAGTCACTTCTCAGGAGTCCTTTCGGCCATCTGGAAACAGACGATCTAGGCTTTTTGAGCCATTGAGTATTTATCAACTGTTTGGCTTTATTAGGATCAGCATCGAAAATCTCCTGTGCTTTTGATATAGAAATGTCAATATATTTGTCCATGTGAGGAACCTTGAAGACGATGTCAAAGAAATCGGGGTCGAGTCTTAGAATCTCGTGCCCGGAAGAGTCGATCACACTTCTGCTTTCTCAAATGTAATGAGACGCAATTTGAAGAACAAATTCAGTATTATGCGCAGCTGTGGGGAACATCGCCACCAAGTGGAGATTGTTGTGTACGATTGCCCTCATTGAATCAGGGAGAGGCTTCGTTTATGTCAACTTTGCGAAGTCAACCAATTCTTGATGGCCAACTTCCGTATCCTTTATTTCTTCAACTTTCGAAAGCACCATAGTTGGCGGATAGACGCCTTGATATTTTTACTTCATCTTGCTTTTTGCTTTCGAAGAAGAAGGAGGCTTCATAGCAGTCATCAAAAGAAACTGGAACATTGAGCACTCTTGACTTGATGATCTCTGAGAGTAGACTGCAATCCGTCTAGCCAGAACAAAACACCAATTGTTAGGAAACATGGGAAAGCGTGAAATGAGCACAAGGGTGGAAAAGCACGGAGCAGATGGTGAGGCACGCAAAATGATGCATGAATGCCGAAAAATGAAGCTCAGGGATGCACTGGTCAAAAATGGAGTGCATTTGGAAAGGTCTGGGAAAATCCTGCAAAAAGTGTAAGGGTGCTAAAATTCAGCGCCCTTACATTCTAAGAAAATTTCTTTTGGTGTAAGGGCTCTAAATTTTAGCGCCCTTACACTTTTCAGTGTTAGGAAATTTTTGTTAAGTTTGAAATGTCATAGCGCTGAAAATTAGCGCTTCTGCAATTTTGGCAATTTTTGGTGATGTAAATGCAGTGAGGAATGGCGAAGGCGCTTTGAGCTTTGCAAATGCTTGTAGAATGAAAGCTTTCGAATTTGTCTCCATTTCCATGTTTATGCTTAAGGGTTTCACAAGAAATCTTTTCTTTTGTGAGATTGCAAAGTTTGTTTCAAAGCATATGAAAAGAACGGCGTGAAAAACGCGATGGGAATAACGTTGGAGAGATATGAGTTTGTGAGGAGAAATGAACAAAACATGGAACACAGAAATGTCGCCATCTTTGAAGGAAGAAAGAAACGTGTATGGAGAATGAGGGTGGGACGCGTAGAGAAACAAAGAAACGCGAATGTAGAACAATACACGTTTGGAGAAAACAAAGAAAGGAATGGCGAGGGTTAGCAAAGGTTCACCAAGGCTCGTGCAATGAAAGCAAACCATGAATGGCGAACAGGGTGAGGAAAACGCGAAGGGAGAGAAAGCGTAGGTTTAGGAAAGAGAAGAATGCGAATGGTAAGACACAAAAAACGCGAATGAAATGAAAGACGTGAAAGAAAGAAACAAAAACGCGAACGAACACAGATCATATACAAATGACAATACAAAAACAAAATGGAAAATCTTACCAGGGCAAAACGCGAAGCTTGTTGAAGAGAAGAATGGCGAATCTCCAAAAAACGTGATTTTGCAGATGAAAGGCAAACGCACAGCAAGAGGAGAGGTAAAAGAAATAAAACATAAACAACAAAAGTGGCGAATTCATTCACTTAACTTTGCAAATGAAAATTAAAAACCTAACTCAAGTCGTGCAATAAATTTAGGCACGAAAAGTGGCACGATTGACGAAAAACGCGAAATTGTGAAGAAACGTGCCAGAAGCTCAAAAAAAGTTTAAGTGTCGAGAAAAAATGTAATGGCGCTAAAATTTAGCGCTCTTGCATTTTTTGGAATTTTCACTTCATGTAGGGGCGCTAAATTTTAGCGCCCTTACATTTCCAGACTTAGCCAAATTTTTGGATTTTCCCTGCAGGAGCGCACTTTTTCAGTGCTACTGCATCTTCCGTAATTTGCAAAGTACTAACAGTGAAACGTCGCGAAAGATCTCGTTTCGAAGGTCTTTGCGAGGCGAACAAGGGGGAATGCTCGAATTGAATATTCGAGACTTGGGAACGCATTTCAAGGTGGCTTGAAAATCACTTCGTTATGCGTACTTGAACTTCACGAATCCTAGGAAACGGACAAGTTTCGTAGGGGGGTTATCCGTGGAACGAGCGCTGCTAGATTCCGTGATAACATTTCCTACATTTTGATAAATCCAATCTTTCGATCATGTTGATAATTTACTCTATCCTAGTTCTTTCCAATTTATTATTTTTTCTTATTATGTCTATATTTTCCTCAAATTAAGTTTGTGTGCTTTTATTATCTTTTCTCCTTGCTTGATCAATCATGTATTAGGATTGTATTCCAAAAATACTTATAGATCCCATCTTCCCATTTAGTGTAATCTTTGAATCAACCCTTCAATTTTGTGGATCATTTTGAGACTCCCATTATTGGAAATGTGAATATATCCATGTATCTCAATGAGGAGGAGACAATTGACCATGATGCTTATTTATAAGAAAGTTAAAATTAAAATAAAACAAATATGATACAATAATTCACAACTTCGTAGAGAGGAATTTAGTTAACCTGATAATAATTGTAATTCTTAAAAATTAGTATATGCGGGTGTTGTCATAATAGTGGTTTACAATTCCTGAGAGGAACAAATTTTAGCTGAAATCACATATTTTTAGAAAATATAATGATTTAAGCCTTAAAAATATTCATTTTAGGGATTCCAATTGAAGAGGGTTTGATCAAATCACCTTAGACCAAACCCCCTTGGATAGAACCTCGCTAGTTTTAAACCATACCTATAAATGCATCTCCTTTACACCTATCAAAATGCTGATAAAAAATCACTTTTGATTTAGATTTTGGGGGATCAAATGAATTCATTTAAAACTTATTTCAAATTATTATGGTATTCCTTAGAACAAGCTATCCAATGAATATAATTTTAATATGTTCTGGTTTTGTTATGTATTTGTTTTTTAAGTTTTATTAAACATAGGTTTTTCATCGAAAATGAATTTCTTTGTTCTTCACATGTGGAAAAATAGAAGATTATCAAAAAAAAATTTGAAAAATATGAGTGCACGAGATATTGAAGTCCTTGATCCAACAAAAAATAAAATTAAATTTTGACATATACAAAAAAGTTACGCTTATATGGTCACTGTGTCAATTGTAATTCATTTGACTTTGAAACTTGATTAAGAAAAAAATATTCAATAAAAACTATCTAACCAAGTGGAAGCACTAGATATCAGAGTTACAAATATAAATTTGAAAGAATTAGAATTTTATCCTTCATGGAAAAAATTTGCGTTATCTGGTGCATCACTTTTTAAAAATGTTGTTTTCTAAAAAAATCAATTTTCATGGGAGATGGAAAAGAAGTGAAATTTGATTCCAAAAAATTTTGAAAAAAATATTTTTAGAATCTACAGACAAAATTTGATGAGACTCTAGTTTGCACCATCTTCAAATTCCTCACAGTTTAGCCGCTATAGGTGCCCGAATGTGAAGATTTAGTTAAAAATAATAATTTCAGTGTCCAGTTTGGCCAAAAATTGTAAACCACTATTATGGGATCACCCATGCACTTCAAAGTTTGATCATGACATAATATTGTAGATAAAATTTATTGAAGATGTTGGCCAAATTGTTGGAAACTTAATGCTTCTAATAATCTTTCTCTCCCTCTTAATCCAAACCTTCTTCTATACTACCTTTTTAACTCCAATCGCACACCTTTCCCATCTAGCTCCCCACTCTCTTCTCCTAATCATATGGCATTCCTAACCTTCCATCAACATTATCTGTCTAACACTTTTCTTGTTCTTACCCCTACTTCCCATATCCATCATGATCTTCTAATCCCTTCAAAACTAATTGTCTAGCCTATTCCCACAACCTCTTTCCCAATGACCTCCTATCATCCCTTCCTCTATTATTCTATCCAAATCCATTTACACTCCGCCTATCACCATTCATATTCCCACTCATTCTTCCATCATTACCCAACACTCCCTTCAAAGCATCATGGAACAACTTAGTGAAGTTAAAAATAACACCAATACTCTCCCCATAATCTCTACTTGAAGGATTTGACTCATGAACTAACTCATAATCATCTACCTTAAAATATATTGGCATATCCACTTTCTAAGGGCTTTGTGTGGCCAATAAAATTTAATATGTACAATGGTAAGGGTGACCCAATGACCCACATTACATCTTTTAGTATCAATTTCTTGCACTTCATGCATGACAATAAGTTGCTTGAAAAATATTTCCTCATACATTAAAACATAATTTTCACTTATAGAATGCTTCATTTTGTTGTTGCAATGTTCTATCCATTCATTTTTAAAATTATCAATTTCTTTCTCTAAATTTCCAAGTGAACATTGGTTTAAAGGTCACATTTTCAAATTTGTTTTAAGATAACCAAGGGAATAATGTAAAAATTAATAATTAAATTTTGTAAGATGTCAATTCTTGCTTTCCAAGATGTCATATCAATTACTAGATAATGAGATTTAATATTTATTCATCAATTGCTTGCTCCTTACAATTAAATATAGTCATTTTAAATATCATGATGAATTATATTTAACTTGTGTACAAGTATTGGGGACTATGAGCTCAAATTTTTGGAGGCTAATGTTCTAACATATGGCCCATTTAATGTGTCTTCTTCATCACATCCAAATAAATATCAACCAAAAAAATGAATTCAAAAAGAGCAATGATGGTTTATCATCCAAATAAATATCAACCAAAAAAATTAA
Organism: Sequoia sempervirens; assembly: GCA_007258455.2. NCBI lineage: Eukaryota > Viridiplantae > Streptophyta > Pinopsida > Cupressales > Cupressaceae > Sequoia > Sequoia sempervirens. The sequence goes on along the minus strand of VDFB02214776.1, from coordinate 54,630 downwards.
CTCAAAAAGAGAAATGATGGTTTATCCCATAAACAAGATGCTAGGCCCAATGCAAATCGTTTCAATAATGTAAATTGGATTCAAATGCTATTATTATAAAATCTCATATACAACAAAAAAAAATGTAATGCTTCATGATCAAACTTGAAATTACATTACAAAATCTTCTAGTGTCCACTCTCAACTATTAATCTTATGGATTTTGTGGTTGATGTTCAAGAAATGATAACCTAATGGATAATGGATAATGATGGGTACACATTATATAGAGATTGATCATATTCTATTCACTTATCCTCTGATAATTTTTTTATTTTTTATTTTATTTTTTATCTTTTATTTCACCTTTCTTTTATTCCACAAATGCATAGCTAGTATGTGGAGAACATAAAGTAGTCTTTAATGGCATATATTGACAAAAATAGCCATGAACATTCCCTTTGTCTCTTAACCTTTATTTCTTCATTTTTTTATTTTTCTTAATATTTTTTTTTCTATGGTTTTAGGATGATGTAGAGTATGAAATTTCTTCAACATATTTTTAATATTATGTTAATAAAAAATATAGGTCCTTTTATTCTTTGGGTTAATGATTGAAATTTTTATCAAGTTATAATTATTGTGTTTTCCCTTCTCCTTATTCTCCCTTTTGTGTGATTTTCTTTAGCCTTTTACTCCCACTTTGCATGTTGCACTTCTCATATTTCACTTTCACACTTCACTTTATATATTTTACATTTATGGTACTTCTCATCCACACATCCACATTGCTTGGCTTCCCTACTTGAATGCATCTATGGAAATTATCTTTTAAGCCAACAAAATATTTCTCTTTTGAATAATACATATATATTACTATGCTTAAATCCTGCATAGTATCACTTCTCATTGTTCTTCATTTTTATATCACTACTTATGACATCTCTTGTGGTGATTTCATGTTATCATCTTACACCACTATATTTATTTCATCCTAAAATCTCATTTGTTGCGTGAGATGTTTATTGCAATTACTTGATTACATTTGGTAGATGATCACTTTAAATTTATCACTCATTTGGCCTATAGATAAGGGAAATATGTGTCCCCAGTCACATTAGATTTTCTACTTCTAACATTTTTTCACACACTCGAAGGATATTATTTTACTAGGTAAAAAAATTGGAGGACGTATTTCTATATTATGATAATTTTGTAGCTCACCTTCAATAGTTATGAGATTTGGAATAAATTCATCATCTTATATAGTTATTATACAAGAAACATTTTTTTTTACATTATAGTGTCTAGTATTGTGATTATACATGATAATAAGTGGGTTATCATCTGTGAGGGATGTTTGGACATTTCTAGTGTGTGTGATTCACCTACAATTTCGAAGAGTAGAGTTTTTTGGGATTTTTTCAAGTTGTCCCTAGTGACTAGTGTACAAGTGTTAATAAAGGAGGAATTTTCTCTTATTGATTCAATGAATGTGGAAGGGATTTGTCTATTTGTTATAATTTTGGGTTTATTCCTTAAATCAAGTCATTTAGTTTAATTTTTGTCATCACATTTTTTTCCTAGAGAACTCTTATCAAATAATAATTCTATCTACTTTTAAGTAACTCCAATTAACAAATAATATCACTATATAAAATAATATAATATATAATATCAATTGGAGGGAATTACAAGTAACTCTAGTAACCTACAATATCCATAATATAATATATCAATTATGGGTAATTCTAGATGATTTCATGTAACTCCAAGTAATATACAGTATGGATCAAATAATATCATAATATATATCATATTAAATCCAAGTAATTATAAGCAACTCTAGGTAATTCTATGAATAAACAATATGATTAAAATAAAACAATACAATATATCATAAAAATGGTAAGTAATTTTCAATAATTATAGGTAGCATGAAATATCAATAATATAAAATAAGATAATATACAATATCAATTAGATGTAATTCTAAGTAACCCTATTGGTATATAACATCAATAGATTTAATAATATAATTGTAATGGAATGATATCTCTTTTATCTAAATGTAGGGTAATTAAACAAATGCATACACTTCAAAGAACACTTTACCTAGGTTAATGAAATATGACTTGGAATCAATCAATGTGCAATAAGTTTATTTTGGAAATTAAATGTGAAGAGATGGGATACCTAGCTCTTGGAAGAATGGTGAATAATTTGAGTACTAATGTCACATAGAACTAATTTTTCAATGCTTATAAAATGATATATTCATTAAATTCATTTTCTAGAAAGAATTATAGTTGTAGAATCTCATGCAAATCAAATATATGTTTCATAATCAACATCATGCATTATGGAAGTATTATAAGACTTAAAACTATTTTGAAACCCATAATAATTCAATTTAATGAATTTAATTTATAGATAAGTTTGAGAGGAAATTATAAGTGGATTCCTAAAACCAAGACCACCCAAAATCATGGCAAGAAAAACTTAGTGCCCTAATGATAAAATCAATCAATGCACCTATTATCATTGTGAAGTGCTTTACTTAGCAATCTAGTGAACATTCGATGAATTCTCAAAGTGTAGGCTTTGGTGAGGTGATGTCAACCGAGCTAGAGTGGGTTGGTTCCCTTGGTACTCACCTATTCTAACCAATGCCATCGTTGTCTATTAAGGAAAAGAATGGAGAAAGGTATGAGATGATATATAAATCTTAATGAGGTGACAGTAAGACTTATGTTGTTACTTCTTGCATAAATTATTCAATAACTCAACTTTTGAAAGGTGCAATTTCAATGTTTTGTAGACTTATGTATGAGTGTTTTTTAGAGATTTTTAAGTTTTTCTAGTTTTAGAAGGAAAAGAATAAGTGTTTTTCACAACCAATGCTTGTCTTCACAATAGCACAAACTATAACCTACATTAGATATGAGTTTTTGCTCAAAGATGTTAAAAAGGGGACATAATTCTAAGGATTCATATTATGAAATCACAAAAATAACCATCAACCATTGAATTAAATATAATTGAACATACTTCTAAAGGACAAATGTTGAAATTTATTGACAAAAATATGCTTTGCAACTGTACATAGTCCAAAAATACATAGAAATTGCTTTAAAAATGAAATTTTACATAGACTTTTATTTATAAGGTGACTAATTTTTTGAGTTATAATACCCTTTTTTTGGCATGAGAGAACTTATTTTAGTTATAGTCCTATTTTCCAAAATGCAAGAACTGTCTAACTCCTACCCTAGGCATCCCTTATCAGTTGTTTCAAAATATTCCTATCTTATAGCCATATGTTTAAGAAGAATAAATGACTTATTTTCTCATTCAAACCTCTCTTAGGCGCCTAGGATACTCTTTTCCTAATTTTTCTCTTTAAAATTGCTTCATGATGGTGGTTGAGTAAAAAATATTCTTTCTTTCACCTCCATTAAAAATGCTTCTTGAAGTGTTGCAAGATGCCCTCAACTATGTATGAATTACTCAAACTATCCCTAGATATTTGGAACTACTTGCCATGTCACCCAAACTACCCCTAGATGCTTGCAACTATCCATAAATCCTCAAATTGCCAAAATTTCCATAAAAATATTTATAAGACATATGAGGGAGAGTTTGAAATGGTTAAAACTCCTTAGAGAGTGTGGGAGGTCTTCTAAGACTAGTAGCTACCACTTGTTTCTTATTCCCTAAAACCTCTCCATTGTCATCCTTCCATCACTGTCGCCTATAGAGTATTCAAGAAGTGTTTCCTAGACTTTACAAGATGAGAGCTAGGAAATTTTTAAGTCATGAAACCTTCATTCATAAACCCTACCATTAGTAGTCTTTTTTTCATTTACTCATCATCATATTTCTTGTGTAGAGTCTACCATGTTCATGATGAGTCCCCTTATAAAACACTATCACCTTTTCACTTCTCATAGATCTGCCACTTGTGTTAAGTCTTCATGACACTATTAAATATCTCTCTCATTCATTGTTAACCCTTCATAGTTGTCATGCCATTTAACTTATGAAATGTCATAGACTGTCATGTGTGTCTTCCCAATGAGTTTTCAAAGTATCTCATGAATCTTTGATGGTGACAGCATGATCCTTTTATATACTAATGAATCTCATACCCTAACTTCTATCTTTTTGCATTGTTTCCTCTATCAAAATTTTATTTCTTATCACCTGCCCAAATTTCCCCTCAATGGCTTCTCTGTGAAAATATCTTATACCTTTGCTAAGTGTTCTTTCTCGTTGTGGCTATTGACACAGTCACTATGATATGCTCTTTTGTAATGCACTTGGATTGTTATTCTTCATCCCCTTACTATACTTGTGACAAGTCCTTGTTGTATGTGAGCTTGTATTAAGTTATCATTTCCATCAAACTTTAGGGACCTAGAGATTATTGTTGTATCTTTGCCTTTGATTATTATTCCTATCTTCCTTGAATTTTATACCTTTAACTTTGTGGACTCATCCCATCCATCCTTATATGGATTCAAACTCTAATATGTCCCTTGTAAAACTATAAACTCCTTGTCTTCTTATTTTTAAGGGAAAAGTAACAGGAAAGGATCCTTTCATCATTCACAAACCTTTTTTTCACTTGCGTTTGAGAGAATATGACTGTCATATCTCTACACAATCCATAAAATATTTTTGAATAAACATGTCCTTTAAATATGCAAATCAAACATCCTCTTTGTGACTCATTCTTCAACATATTATCAACTATCACATGATACTTGGCACTCGACACAAAGCGTATAGATTGTTGCCTCTTCATTATTATTTTTCCTTGTATCATTTCACTTTTTTCATAAGATATCATGTATTATAAGAGCTCATATACAGTTCATAAGACTCTTTCTACAAGATGCCATAGTAGCTTCTAGGTTTTGAAATAATAGTCTTCATTGCCACTGTATTCCTCAAGGACAATGTCACTGGTAAGGATTCACATTATATTGTTTGAAGTCACATACTCAATAACTATATTTGTGCTCATTAAAGGCTATCACAAAATCCTTTGAGCTACTCTCTCCCCTTTTTCAACAATCATATAACCACTATCATATTTGAAACTTGTGATTGTCCTTGTTTTCTTTCTCAATATCAAGATTTGTCCTTTGTAAATATTGAATGTTATTTACATGAGCTATCACCTCTATCCATTTTGAGTTGCTAAAATATTTTCCATCTAATTGATTTTCCCTTTGTCCATTAGTTTGTCCTCTTCTCATTGTGACTAGATTTGTCTCTAGAACCTTGAACTTTCCTCTTGATTGAGTGTCCACAATGAGATTTTAACTAATGTGCCTTTATCCTCTACCTTGATAGTACTATACACAATAATTTTCTTTTGCATTATGGTTTATGGACCATTTCAAGCTTGGAAAATATCTAAATTTTTGAAAAACATCCAAAACTATGAAACTCAAATAAGTCTACCCTTTTATGTTTCTTGTGTTCAACTCTCCCAAACACTATCATTGTCTTAAGGATTACATTTTATTTATAATTTATCCTTATTCTTATTTAGGTTAGCTCTTTAAACTATATGTTTTTGATTAGAGGATAAACAGGTTTTGAATGGACCCAAAACCATTTAACAACAGGTTTTGAATGGACCCGAAACCATCAGGTTTTAAGGGGACCCAAAACCCACACTAAGATAAACAAGCTACCCAAAAGATAAAGTCAAAAACAACCAGCAACGAAACAGGGACACAACAAACCAGCAACTAGCCAAAAGCCAGCAAGCTGCCCAGAAAAGAACTAAGATTACATGAATCTTAATCTCATTGGTTTTGATAGGACCAATAACCCACTACAACAAGGTTTTCGCATGGACCTTAAACATAACATAGATCTTAAACCCATTGGTTTTGACGGGACCAACAACCCACTATATCAAAGTTTTAGCAGGGACCTTAATCCCAAACAACAATGTTTTGGCTGAGACCAAAAACCCAAGATAGTTGTCTGTAATAGCCAAACAACAACACACCAATCCTTGAAGAATATAAGTCTTTCCATTCCACCCACACAAAATTCTTCAAGAACCATCAGCCACAAGGCCATTCTATCAAACCATTGGAAAGATGTTCTTTTGCAACACCCCTACACCCAAAGCACTTAAAAAAACCCCACCTCTAAAGGATTTGGCTCCCCTCTATAGGATCAGATGTCAAGTAGTCCCTTACCACCACTGTGATCAAACTGTAACAAGAAACTACTCCACCTCCATAGGAGCACACACCACCTCAATAGGTACTGTAACAAAGTAGACCAGCAGCTAGGAAGGCTTCTCCACAAATCCATAATCCCCAACTCTACCTCTAGAAGAGTGGGCTCCACCTCAATAGGAGTGATCTTCACCTCAAAAGGAGACTTAGATTGGATAAAAGTGGAGAGAGCAGACCAACCAGCAGAAGGCAGAAACCTGACACCCATCAACAAATTGAGAGGAGGGAGCAACAAAAGAGCCATAAAGACAAAGCCCTCCTGATCCAAGCTTCCAACAGTAGCAGAGATGGAAAAAATCCATTCCACAGCAGCCCCTAAGATAGAAAAACCATTGAGAAACAACCTTCTCAGGCCCAGAGAAAGTAGAGCACTAAAAGGCGGAAGGAAATCCCATACCCAGAAAGAGCAATCACACTAGGGAAAACAAACATCCACACCCACAAAAAGGGCAACCCAGAGAAAAATACCCAATTCAAAAAGGATAATCAACACAGCACAAGGGGGAAAGACCAAGATCTTCAGAAAGACAAACACCCTTGGTCTCAAAAAATAATCCATTAATGAAGACCAGAGCAAGACCACATAATACCCTAAAGGGAAAAGGGAGGAAAAGCTTCCCACCGAAGCAATAATGCCGCACCAAAGAGAGGGAAAATAACCCAAAACAGGATCCCAACCACAGGAATAAAAAAGAAAGACCACCAGTCTATTAGAAACCAAGAGCAGGCCAACAGAGACTGCAAAGGGAAAAGCAACCTCCAAAACCACCACACAGGTCCTCTGAGCAACACACCAGCCAAAAATGCAGCCAGCAACCCTCCGCATGTGCCAAGAAAAACCTCCAGAAGCAGAGCCACCAAGCACCGCTCCCCCTCTGATGTGAGACGCTTTCCAACAGCACAACTCAATAGTACGAAGACACCAGAAAGCCCTGGAAACAATGGAAATGGGCTAGTAAAGAACGGCGATGCTTCCAACAAAACATCCCCCACCAACTGCTTCAACCCCAGCTCCCTCGGCACCCATAGCACCCACAACACAGTCGCCTGAGGCAACCTCAACCCCATGAACAACCGCATCAACACCCAAATCGTCTTCATCATCTGATTCTACAGTTCCATCAATTGAAAACTCGCCTAGATTCAAAATACGCCCTCCGCTCCCTCTCCCGCCCATAGCTACTGCTCTTTAAACTATATGTTATCCTTCTCACTGAAAAACTTATAAAATATTTCTCTTGTTCTCTTTAGGTTGTGGTAACTTGGTTTCCAAATGTTAGACATTATATCCTTGTCTTTAACTACTCCATAGTATACTTTGTTGTGACTGTTAAGCCCCTTGGATATTTTAATGTCAATTTTATTAAAAATCTATGCATTTATATACACAAGTCTTTGTTTTCTATAACGACTATCTTTACAAGTTCCTAACAACCTTTGCAAACTTCAAAGATAGCCTTATAGACATGTGATCTATCAATCTATGTGAAGCCTAAATGTAAATCTTGGACTATCATATCCTATTTTTACGATTGTTGACCATCCTTTTAATATTTGATGACATTATGAAATTTGAAGAATCCCCATGACAATGCCAAATGATAGAGGACAGTAAATCAAAAAGATATTGTGCACTTTATTTTATATAAATAGAACTTGTTGAAGACCTTTATAATTGGCTATCCTTATGGATAGACTATGCATTTTGTGAATCTATAGGTCATGGGACTCATTCCATTACATCTTCTCATATAAATTATTCCCATAATAATCTTCAAGGTGTAAAAAAAAACTTTCTCACTATGAGATAATTGTTAAACATGGGTCTTCCTGCTATTGTGAAAAAGTCTTCTATAAGCCTTTGATGACTATGTTCTACCTCACAAGTACTTTAGATCTTTATTGGAAAAAAACCATCACTAACCCTTCATGAACATGTGTTAGGTTTTGACAAGGGTGTTGTTATCATTCTTTTCCTTCATGAGATTACTCAATACTAATTTTCTATGGTTTTCACTAATAGCAATCTCTTATGCTCATATTGACATATTTTGTTGGAAAGGATACGTTAAATGGGGTTGAAAAGTATGCACACATCTTATGATGGTTTTCTCATTGAACAAGACATGAATGAACTCCAAACTATATCCTTTTCAATGAATGAAAAAATCTTATTTTCTAAGAAAATCAATCTAAGATTATCTCTTAGACTTTCATTTATCATTTACAAAACCACTCTACTATTAAATTTCTCACATGAAGGAGCAAGAGGTATTTGAGAGACAAACACATAAGAAGGTGATATACAATCCTTATGTCATGTAAGATGAATGTGGCATTTTCTCATAACCATAAAAAATATTTGCAGAGAAGAAATGAATAGACTTGGATTCTTCTATCTCTCCTACATGCTTGCTTATGCATGATTTGGAGAAAGGTGCTTGCTATACTTCCTCAACATGTCCAATCATCTCCTTAATGTCTACAGATATCCCATTATCTTAGGAGATTCTTTCTCTCTCACATCAACATGGGAGACTCTTTCAATGCCAAAAAACAAAACCCTATTATTTCTCTCAACATGGAAGCCAATGAAAGAAAGAGAGTATCCTTTAATTTTCTTTTTAATCTTTTTCCTTTTCTTCAATTTAGCACCTTAAATCAAATGAGACCAAAAGAATTAACATATTTGGTGACCTTTGTGGGCTTTTTTCTTGCTAAAACTCATAGGACCAACTACCTTATACCATCCATTGGGTAAAAGAGTCAAAGGAACCATTACAAAATTCTCAAAATAGACTTAACAACTAGTTATCAAGACCTCAAAACTGCTAACTAAAAATCTAAACAAAACCAAGACTTGCAATCCCTTAAGGGAAAATAAAATTGTTCATTAGCACTTATAAGAAACACACCAAAACATTATGCAACAATACTTATTAATAGGAAAGAAACTATCCTAATATGTACAAAAGATCAATCATTACGTCAATAGTAATGCTTGAGGTGTATCCCATTGACTAGGATAGGTAACTCTTCTCCATTCATATTGGAAAATTGGAAATAATTGTGCATCTTGTAACTTATAATAATAAAAGGACCACTCTACATAGCATCAAACGTAGTGTGATTTTATGATGAAAAGGGAGACTCTCCCTTTCAAATCTGATTACAATACTTCACAAAACACAATACAAGAAGGCTGCAAATACATATAATAAGCAGAAAATGGAAGAGAAATATGCAACTTAATTCATATTCAAATATGCAAAATGTTTACATAAAAATGAAGCTCATGGGATCCTCTTCAATCCTACATGCAACACCTGCAACAAATGAGTCTTCAACAATCTAGAAATTTTTTGACAACATCTGGGTATGCAAACTTTACTTCTCCAAGCCCCCCTCCAAAAATGAAAAGGCATGAATAATATAGAGGAAGTAGAAGGAGAAAACAACTCATAGTTTTCCAAAACCATTAGTTGAAAACCACCTTGACGAAAGTACGCCAAACCTTGGGAGTTGAAAATTTTCCATGAGGAAATGTAGTCCAATGCATGTCAGCCCTTTCTTGGGTGCCTAGACACTTGGCCAATCAAATTTGAGATGCTATGATAACTTACACCTCTTACAGATTCCTTACAGCCTATCATAATAGTTGTTGCATGCAAAGACATGCAAGCAACATGCAATATTCTTTTCACAGCCCACTTTATGACAACATATGACACATGTACATGCAAATATGACTCTTTGACCTCCTCCAAAAGTGGGACACACAAAAGGAATATTCCCTTACAAGATACTTTTACCAAATTACCAAGACCTTTTCCCCATTGGATTTACATTCACATTTTCACACAAAAGGGAAAATACATTGTTGCACATGAAATTATTATTTTCCTATCACCTAAGACTTTATTAAAATCAACAAAGCAAAATTAAAATATTTTTGGTGACACAGGATTTATTTTACACCTTGGATGCTCCTACATCAGACACTTGTTACCAAATTTCACTTACAGCTCAATTTGGTAGAGCTGAAATAGTTGATTACATTTAAAAGTGAAAGGTACTCCAACAAATTTTTGCTATGCTTAACCATTACAAGAAAGGATGCTTTCAAAAGAGATTTAGTTTTATTATGCAAGGTTTTACAATAGAAATAAATTATACAAATTGTATGATATTGCTATCTTTCATTCATTTTGCAAAGGAAATGTTCAAAAGTTTGCATAAATGTTGCTATTTTATACATTGAAAGAAAAGTGCTCAAGTGACCCACACAAGTCATGGGACTAGATAAACTAATGAAATATAAAGGAAATCTATACAATTGAAGATAAAGTAGAAAAAAAACACATGAAAAAGAATATGTCCATCATTTCCTGTGGCAAAATCTTGTGTTGGTCTTCATTGTCTTTAGCTTCACCTTGCACCTGATCTTTAGATGAACCTGCATCATGATGAAAATTTTGGGTTAGAGCTCCGAATATACACTCTGATCATATGTCCTACCAAAAAAAATATAACCTTCATTCAAGATGCATTAAGTAAGCTATCAATTGTCACATGTATCAAGAGGGCCTGAAAATCAAACATCACAAGAGGTGTAACGCCCCGCCACGCAACCCTAGGGAATGTTGCAATTTACTAAACAAACGAACTAATTTTTTTTTAAAATAAGAACAATTAACATATAAGTTAGAACATTTAACATATAAGTTCACTAACCATTGCCAACAAATCCCCTAAGGTTGCGAGATTGTGTTACTTAAACCAAACACGGAACATGAAATAAAACCATACCATATAATTACTTAATAATTAAAGTTCACATACATTCCATTTATAATAATTTACATCCAAGAGTATGAGATACCACTTGCTTCCAATATATAATTTACAACATGATTACAATACTCATTCCTCGAATGAGGTAAATCCAACAAGTAGGATTACATATTACAAATTCCACCTCGATAACAAATGAGGGGTAATGAAATACAATAAGTACAGAGAGATCAAGGCATGAGAAGAAACTGATTCCCATGAGCTCTCCAACTGGAAACCACGACCATGCAAACAAGAAGAAGAACCAACGGATTATGAAGCACACCACCCAACCACGTGGAATCCAAAAGGTTCCACTCCCTCCGTGCTAGGAGATAGTAACAAGGAATTCCTACACAAGACCATCTACCACTAGACACGGGCTAAACATATCTAAACTGAAACAACTACAATCACAAGGTCACTTAACATCTACAATCACAATGTCACTTAACTATTACAATCACAATGTCACTTAACCACTACAGTCACAACATCACTTAACACGAGGTTACAATGCTTCCAGAGAACAATGATCATGTACATCGCATAAGAACTGATTAACTGTCGACATAGGAAGAGTGTCATGCATAAATTGCCATGAGTTACCCTAGCTCAACCTTCCTAGGCTACCGGACCCCCATCCTGGGTTACCCTGGCTTGCCTCTACCGGCCGCCAGACCCTCACGCAAAACTATGCGTCCCATCTCATCTTGAGCCTTATCATTCACTTGCTTCATGAGAGAGGCATTCATTATCTTATTAGTGTGAAAGATCCCCATTAATTCTTTTAAATTATCACTTAGTTAAACTCTAGGTGAGTTACCCTGGCACCCCTTTGTGTGCTGAACCCCCACAAAGAGCCACTCTCCTATCGACAACGCAACCATGGTACAATACCACAAACCAATGAGTAGGCTAGACAAAATGACCTCTCCATTTCAAGGAGGTAACAAAATGAGGATACTCACTCCAAACACTGGTGGCAACAAGGTCAAGACCCTCTCCAAACACTGGAGGCAACAAGGTCTAGCCCTCACCAAACACTGGAGGTAAAAAAGTCACAAAACCCCCTCCAAATACTGGAGGAATAATAAGGTCACAAAACCCACTCCAAACACTAGAGGGAAACCAGAATACATAAAAGACTCCTTCCAAAGGAGGCACAAATTACATAACCCTCTCCTAATCCCAAGGAGGCACACACCACTCCCGTTCGTGATAACCGGGTGAAACAATATGGTGTAACTATGCACATTTTCCACAACACATCAAAGGTTGACTAACGTACAGCAACCCATACCAATAAATGAACTCCTATCTGGAAGACTTTCAGAACATTCACTCTTATTCAACAACATCGAAGACGAACAATTAAACACTAAAAACATTTCAGACAATTAAGTAAGCTAATGTTCAGATTTCCTAAATCCAGTCAAACATAGTTTTCATGGCTTGCATTTATCCAATCAATTGATCCCATTTCTTTTCATGACACTGAAATATGTAAAGAACAGATCATTTACTCTAAATTTCACAACCGTATTCATAATCAAAACACTTAATAATGCAGTCATCTGGTTAAAATTCAAATCAACCGTTCTCTCTGAGTTTCACAATCACATACTATAAATAAAACCACTAGAATAATAAATCATTTAGATTAGTTAATAAGTTTATCATTTACTCACAGTTCCGCAATCATATTCTATAATCAAACATCTTGAAAAATAAACATTTAGATTAAATAAATCAAACATTTGACAAATAAAGTCCTTTGATTAAAATAAATCATTTGTTAACCCTAAGCTCTTCAATTATGTTCCATAATTAAAATTTAATGATTAAAATCAACTAATTGAACTAAATCAATCATTATCTCTAAGTTTCACGATTATGTTCAAAATCACAATATTTTAATAAATAGTCATTTAAATTAAATCACTAAATCCAATTATCATTAAATTATCTAGAGTTCACTTGGTTTAAGGTATTAAATTTAATATTTTTATTCTATTTGCTCAATCCAGGGTAAGGATTAAAATAATATTTTAAAATAACATTATTTATTTAGAACAACCAATTTAATATTCTATTTTTACCTCTTAACGTGAAGAAGAGAAAACATTAATTATAATATATATACACATTATATATATTATATATTTTGGAATCTCTATTTAATATATATTCATTAAATATATATTAATACCTATATATAATCAAAATTTATTAAATATAATATATATAATTAAAAATATATATATATATATTATATATATATTATAATAATAAATATATATATATAATAAAATGAAATTTAATAAAAAATTAAAAAATTTAATAAAACAAATCTTATATTAAAAAAAGAGTAAAGGCCAAAGGCCTTTGGCTGCTTTGCAGCCCCAACAGGGGACGCGCCCCTGTGTGGCTGCTACGCAGCCTCACATAGGGGACGCAGCCCCTGTGGTGGGCTGCTTGCAGCCCCTCCCCATCCATGGGGAGCACTGCACAGCCAGCGCCCCCATGGATGGGGGGTGGTTGTGGGCAGCCCCACATAAAATTAAATTTTTATAAATTTCTTTAAAATTTCTTTAATTTCGTTTAAAAAACGAAAATCAAACCCTCCTCTGCGGATTTTACCAGTGTAAACAGAAATTTCAAAAATAAGAAATTTCCAGAACTCAAAGATATATGTGTGTGTGTGTATATATATATATATATCTGTGTGTGTGTGTGTGTGTGTGTGTGTGTGTGTGTGTGTGTGTGTGTGTGTTGATTTTTCATTATCACAGTCAGATTGGCAGATTTTTCTTGAGGATCAGATTGAGAAGAAGAAATTTACAGCACAATAGCAAGATGAATTTTTCTGGGTTTTTCCCCAAATGACAAATAAATTAAATCTTTTCATTTGAATCCCTCTAAGTTTGTATTGCTAGTTTAAAATCTAATTTCCATGGGTTTTCATTGGTTTTAATCAACATTTCAAAGATTTCTCACACAACCAACAAAGATTTTCAAACATTCATTTCAAAGATTAAACTATTTTCAAAATGACAAAACAAGAACAAAGAGGAACCTGGTTTTTTCCTCCAAAACTTGAAGCCTTCAAACATGGAGTTTTCCAATTCCTCCATTGAATCCATCCCAAGCAAAAGTCTCCATCTCCTTCACAATCCAAGCAAAACCATAGCCCAAAATTTTTTTCCCAAAATTGCAAGATTAAACTTAGATGAGATTCCATTCTCCAAAAAATAGGGTTTTTTCCCCAAATTGGTCAAAAACCCTAAAAATCCCACTCATCAAAATATATTTTAAAAACAACATGTGGGGAATATTTCTAATTTTTAATTCTAAAACCCATTTCCTAATTTTTAATTCAAAACTCAATTTCGAATTTTTAATTCAAACTTCATGCATTTTCAAATTTATTAAAACAAAAGCATTTCCAAGTTGCAAATAAATGATTTTCTCAACAATTTTTCAAAAGTGGAATTTTTATTTTTATTTTTTTTTTATTTTTTTTCAGGAATCGGGCGTTGCAAATAAATGATTTTCTCAAGCCAACCGAGCTAGGGCCCCCGCCCCTTTTTTCAAAAGTGGAATTAAAACACATTAACATATATTTATTTATTTTAATTAAATCTTAATATCCACTATATTTTCCATTCCCAATTTTAAATTTGAAACTTATATATAATAACGCCAAAACAACTATTTTAATTAGAATCACCATTGATCCTAATAACCCATTAAACTCAATTTAATTTTATCAATTAATCAAATAAATCAATAAAATAAATTGCATTTCAACATTGCAACCAAACATATTTAATCATCAATTTAAACTACACCAAGCGTTTAATAAACTTTAAACTTGAAATTAAATAAATACTCAAGGGGAAATTGGCCAAATTAAAACAACTAACCCCGACAACAACCCAACAACACGCTATGACTAGGGTGACGACTCGGTACGAAAAACCTAGCTACTATCTCCCAATCGATTACCATTGGTAAATGGACACGCTCAAACTTGTGAAACCAGGTGGAGTCGATGTCATGTACCTGTCATCCTGCAACAAAGAGCATGTTGAACATGCAAAATATATATATAATATGATCAAACACACCGTGAAGAGGGAATCTCAGAATTGTAGGGCGCTCGCAAGCGAGTGATACAATCCATCCCTTTCACCAATACAGTATCACTAACTGACGCATCTAACATCAAAGATATGATCAATAGCATAAAACATCATTTAATCAAATATCTTCTAAGTTACTCTAAATCATGTCATGAAGATAACCTCAGAATAGAATAACATCACATCCAAAATATAACTTTCACATTGTTTAACAATCACGATCACAAGTAATCAAGTTCCAAAGTCAAAGCATATTCAAACACAATCATCACATTTTAATATACGCATCACTAATCAGTTCACGATCAAATGATCACTAAGTTCCACAGTCACATCTTAAGCATAATCAAACATATAAAGAAGAACACTACTGATCCAATATCCACAATGGAGGGGTATTACAGGAGGATTGAGCTTCACTATTTTTTTTATCTAACATGTTTGTTCATTGTGCAGGTATAGGTGAATTTTTCATTGTTGGATTATTTTCATTTCAGCATGTGGGATGAGAATGGGCTCCCACAAGGGTTGAGCCCAACATGTTGCCCCTAAGTCTTAAGAGGGGAATGAGATAAGCAAGAGACATTCAGATTGCCTAAATGAAACATTTTTCAGTTTGAGGTAATTTACAAAGTGACTGTAAGAATCACTAGCACATTGTCCATTCATGATAGCCAAGTCAAAGGTGCAATGAGGCAGCCCTCTACTTTAAAATGGGAATCACAAATGAGCAATAAGCTCATTTAAATGCTTAGTAATCTATAGAACATAAACAAAGTGCACCTTTTCTCATCAAGGAGTTTTTTTTTTATACAAATTATTTATGCTATTATTGTTTAGTTTCATTGAATGGTGTTTTCATCATGATTGCTATCATACATCAATGTTTTTTGTTGTCTATATTATTCGAAGTGCATACCTTGAAGATACAACCACCAAGGATCAAGGAGTGTTGACAAACAATGCTCACAGAGATGGAACAACAATTAAAACAACATAAGGAACATTTGCAAAGCACAAAATACAAGGGTTGCAATTCATCAAGACAGTGAGTAAATGTTGGAAAATGACTACACTATACATAATTCCATATAATGTACATCAAAATTTTGATGCTTTCAGATTAAAGCAAGTAATAAAGTCATGAAATAA
The DNA here is from genome assembly GCA_007258455.2 of Sequoia sempervirens. Lineage (NCBI taxonomy): Eukaryota > Viridiplantae > Streptophyta > Pinopsida > Cupressales > Cupressaceae > Sequoia > Sequoia sempervirens. The sequence continues at coordinate 38,246 of VDFB02214776.1, read as the reverse complement.
TAGTGAGTGGAGCCTTTCAAGGGTGAAGAATCATATCAAAATCTGCATTTTCTATAGTTGCACAATGCCTTAGCAGTGGTATTATTCATTTATCAAAAATTGCAAATGGCATTCAATGGTAATAGTTCAATTGGCTTCACATAATGAATGCACTATCATAAAATAGCTCAAATCATTGAGGATAGTGATACATCATAGTGAAATCAAGTGCATGGCATACGTAGTTTTCAGCCACTATGCAAAGTGATAGTGCTCTATCAAAAGAATATGTGAACAACCAAATCAATAATAATGAGTAGATTGAAGACACAATCTCATTTCAGTCTAATGACAATGCTAAGAATTGAAGGGTTGATGATGCAGTAGCTGGAACAATCCCTTATAAATGAGAACCTAAAGAGATGGGACCTTTCAGTTGACAGGAGGGCATAGAGGTTATAATCTTTTTTTAAGAATTACATGACAATCACCGAGGGTTATAAAGGCATGCAAAGGTGTATAGGATAGTGAGCAGCGTCTTTCTAAAGAGCAAGCATAGCTACATAATCCAAAGGAAATGATGAAACATGTCACTCCAATGTGAAGAGGACAGCAACCATGGAAAGATAAACCCAAAATGGAGGAAAAATTCTCTTCTTTTCTTTCAGGAAAAAACAATAATAAAAGTCCACGACCTGCTACAGTGAATAAAAAAAAAATTCCAGTCAAAACGCATTTCAAGCAAATAAAATGACCCACGGCCTTGGTAGTTACATCAATATGAAAGATCTCTCAAAACAATGAATATTCACCATAGCATGTTATGGAGCAACTTATGATGTAGAGGTTTCTTAAGGGTGGAGAACAAAAGTTGTGTAGGGGCTTGAGCTAGAGTTTCAGTAAATAAAAACCCTCGAATATGAAAAGTGTGAGCATAATAATTTTATTTCAAAATGGAGTGTTCTTCATGAAATTTCCTGAAGATTCAAGCAAAAGAAGCTGCGACCTCTCATGGAGAAAACAAACATAATAAATGTTTTGAGCCGCCACAAAAATGAAAGAAAACATAGAAAGAATCAAAGGGTTCTACCATTTCCTACCCAAATGGAGCTCGATATAGTAGGTTATTCACAAATAATGAAGGATAGCTTTATTTCTAGCAAGAAAAGGCTTACCCTATTCGGTCTCGATATGTTTCTGCAGAAATTTGACCATGAAAACCTTCAGGAAAAGCTTTTGCAAGCTACAGAAAGGTGCGAGAACACACAGAGAAAGCTCGAGCTCATCAAACCCTAGTTCGATGGCGGCATGTAGAGAGCTTCACCAAAAAATCAGGGATAAAAATGAATGGACAAGAAACTTGCGGGCTTCTTTTTGTTCTTAGGGTTTTTTCTTTCCTCATTTGGTCGGCCTTGTGGATTTTTTCCACATTATTTAAAAAATTTCATGCCTTAACTAATACCTTCGTGGTATTATAAACCTTTTCACATTTTGCAATCCTAAGCCTTTCATGCCTTAAGATGTTATTTTTCTTGATTTTTGAGAAAATCAAATGTGCAAATACCTTAGAATATTTTATACTTTACAAAATTTAATCAAAACTTTGTATACCTTGCATTTTTTGCAAAGTCATAAATCGATCCAAGTAAAGTGAAGTCATAACTAGTCCTTACCTTTTTATTTCGCAAAAGTTGAAAACTACAAAACATTGTAAGACATTATTTAAGCATTGCTTGATTAATTGTCATTAAAATGTGGTAAATAAAGCAAGTGCATAATATGTAGAAGGAAATTTCAATTACTTGCCTTTTTCGCTTGAGTTCCCTTTGTGCAAAATAGAAAAAACTGAGTCAACTGAAGCTTCTATTCCTGATTTCAGTCAGTTTTGAGTGATTTTTAGAGTCTTTTTGGGTCAATCCACTTGGGAGGGAAAGTTTCCACCTTTTTTCACTCAGTTTGGAGTAGTTCTATGGCGTCATTTTATGGTTTTTCCCTTTGCTTGAAAATGACACTTGGGTTTCCATTTTGGCTAGGAGTTAACTGAGATTTTTCCCATTCACTCATGTAAACTCATTGGAGATATATATTAGAGAAAATCTTAGTTTTTTGGGGAGTTGAAGTTGGAATTATTGCTTCTTCCTCTCTTGATCACTGGCAAAGATTTTTGTAAGATGATTATGTAGCTCCTTTCAGATCAATAAAGACAATAGTGTTCTCATTTTCATGTTTTGTCTCATTTTGCAATTAATTATTTGATGTTGAATTGTTGTTCAATCTTTCGAGTCCTTTTCTGTCTCATTGTTGCAGGTTTGAGTGCAAAATTTTCATGTAATGCAAGTTGTGTGTCGAGTTTAATGTTGTTAGTGGGTTGAAGTTGTGATAAAGCTTATGTTTTTCCTTCATGCAAGCCCTAATTTTCAAACCTTCATGTAAATTACTTATATATTGCATTGATTCCCATGGAATTGTGAGAGAAAAAGTATTTGTCAAACTGATTGAGGGTTGAATTAGTGGATAAGTTTAAAATTTCTGGTGCATCACCCTTTAGGTTTTAGGATTTTCATTTCAGTTATCCTTCTATCCCTTTTCTAAGAAAAGTTAATAGTTTTAGGTGATCTACCAGGGGAGCTAGCCCTCTCTGGAGATTCATTCTCGTTATAAGCCACCCAAAGCTTGAGAATGTTTCCATGTTACACAAGATAGTTAAATCTAACTTGACTAGGGTGCAATCCTCATTGATAACAACACCCAAGGTAGAAGAAAAGTGACCCTGTCACTTCTCGAGAGGGTAACCAAGACATTCAACTTCAACTTCTGAAAACCAAGATGAGTCCTCAACAGGCCTTCCAAACCATTTGACCAAGTACTCAAAGTATTGTTTGTGCCTTGTACTCCTACTCACCCTGTTGTCCAAAATTGCCTCTATTTTCCCCTCTTCTGAAGTAGGTGTTGGTATATGAATTGTTTCACCTATTGTACTTTCATCATTTTCAGCTTCATGAAACTTTGTTAGATCAGAAATATTAAAGATAGGTGAAATATTAAGTCCACTAGGCAACTCTACTTCATATGCATTACCTAAATCATGCCTACTCACAATTCGGCAAGGCCCAAACCTCTTCATTTTTAACTTGTTATAGGTACCAACTGGAAATATTTATTTTCTCAAGTGTACCATTACCTCATCACCAAGCTGAAACCCCTTATGTATCCTCTTCAAATTAGCCTTGGACTTGTACTGAAAGTTCATTTTTTTGATGTGATTTTGTACCTCCTCATGTATTCTCTTTATGTGTTCAACAAAGTCCTATGCTTTTGCACTCTTCTTATCAAAATTATCAATCTTTTTCAGATCTGAAACAACTATTGGGATGCTTCCATAAAAAAATTGGAATGGATACTTACCAGTACTTCTATTCATTGAGTTGTTATATGCAAATTATGCTTGAGGTATAATCAAATCCCACCCTTTTGGCTTATCTCCAACTAGGCATCTCAGTAAATTACCCAAGCTTCTATTTACCACCTCTATTTAACCATATGTTTGTGGATGGTAGGTTGAACAAAAATTCAAATCATTCTTCATCTTCTTCCATAAGGTCCTCTAAAAGTACCCCACAAACTTTGTATCTCTATCTGAAACAATGCTCTTCAAAAGACCATGTAATCTCACTATTTACGTGAAAAACAATTCTGCAATATTCACATCATCATTAGTCTTCTTACATGGAATAAAATGAGCTATCTTGGAAAATCTATCCACTATAACAAATATTGAATCATGTCCCCTTTGGGTCCTTGGAAAACCCAAAACAAAATCCATACTAATCTCCTCCCATGGCCTCTCAGGTACTGGTAGTGGCTGATATAAACCTGTGTTCTGACTAGTTCCTTTTGCTACCTAACAAATCCTACAACCTTTCACAAAATTTTTGATATCTTGCTGCAATTGAGGCCAATAATATTTTTCTCCAACAAGTGCTATGGCTTTATCAAAACCGAAAAGTCCTACAATTCCTCCACTATGCTTTTCCTTAATCAAATTTACTCACATTGAACTTCTAGGAATACACAACTTATTACCTTTGAACAACATACCATATTGGATTAAATAATCCAACCACTTGGTCCTATCACCAGAAATAGGCTCTTTGCAAGACTTCCACGCCTCTCCAAAATCTGGATCCCCTCCATACAACTCCTTCAACTCATTGAATCCAACAACCTCAACCTGTGTTTCAATCAACCCTGTCTTCTACTCAAAGCATCTACAACCCTGTTAGACTTCCCACTCCTATGTTTGAAAAAAAAAGTATAACTTTGCAAGAAATCTACCCATTTCATATTCCTTTTATTTAACTTCCTTTGACTACTCAAATACTGAAGTGCTTGATGATCAGTAAATAAAACAAATTCCTTAGGTAAAAGATAGTGTCTCCATTTTTCAATGCTTTCACAATAGCATAAAATTCTTGATCATACGTTGAATATTTTCTTTTTGTATCAATTAAATTCTCACTAAATTAAGCAATGGGTCTACCTTCTTGACTTAGGACAGCTCCAATTGCATTACCACTCGCATCACAATCAACGTGGAATACCTTGTTGAAATATGGAAGTGCTAAAAAGGTTGCATAGTCACCTTTGCCTTCAACAAATCAAAACTTCTTTTTGCTCTTGTAGTCCATCTAAAATCTCTTTTATCTCCCCTCATGGTCTCAATAAGTGGTGCACAGTTAGTACTGAAACCTCTAATAAACTTTCTATAAAAACTTGTCAAACCATGAAATGATCTCACCTCGGTAGCACTTCTAGGTGTAGGCCATTCTAAAATAGCTTTCACCTTTTCTGGGTCCATCTTGAGACCTTCTCCTGAAACAAAAAAACCCAAGTATACCAATTCCCTCTTCATAAATCTGCACTTTTTCAAGTTAATGAGCAACTTTTCTTCCTTCAACTTTTCAAAAAAAAATCTGATATGCATCAAATGATCCTCTAGTGTCTTACTAAATATCAATATATCATCAAGATAAACAATGACAAATATACCCAAAAATTCTTTAAATACCTTATTCATCAACCTCATAAATGTACTAGGAGCATTGGTTAGTCCAAAAGGAATGACCAACCATTCATACAAACCTTCCTTGTTCTTGAAAGTTGTCTTCCACTCATCACTTTCTCAGATTCGTATTTGATGATAACCACTCTTCAAGCCAATCTTGGTGAAGTATTTAGCTCCACTCAAATAGTTCATGATATCATCCATTCTAGGTAATGGAAATTCATATTTTATGGTGATCTTATTGATATACCTTGAGTCCATGCACATCCTCCATTCTCCTCCTTTCTTTGGTGCCAAAAAAATAGGCACTGCACATGGGCTTAGGCTCTCTCAAATCAATCCTTTCCACAATAGTTCTTGAACTTGCTTGTTCAACTCTTTACTCTCAATTGGAGACATTCTATGGGCTGCTTTGTTAGGTGAACTTGCTATTGTTATTAGATCAATTTGATGATTTATCTTCCTCATGGGTGGCAGCCCCTCAAGTGCATTTTCTGAAACAATTTCTGGAAATTCTTGTAAAAAATCTACAACCTCCACAGGAACATCTTCCACATTTTCACAATTAGTTTTAGGAATCAAAGAAAAATTAAATTTCGCATGCCTCATACCATATAGAAATTTTCTTGCATCAACTAAACAAACTCTTGCATTACCATAAAATTGAACCAAATCTTCTTTCAAAGGTTTCAATTTATGTTTCACACCATCCTTAACTATGGTATATGTGTTAGCACAACCATCATGCATTGCCTTCCTATCATACTGCCAAGGCCTTCCTAACAAAATATGACATGCATCCATAGGAATTATATCGCACAATATTTCATCAAAATAACCTCCTATCTTAAATTTTACCAAACATTGTTCACTTATCAAAAGCTTTTGATTATCTTGTACCCAAGATATTTGGTACGGTTGCAGGTGCCTCATTCTTTCTAGGTTCAATTTTCTCACCATTTCTTCAGATACCAAGTTATTCGTGCAACCACTATCTATGATGACATTACAAGATTTCCCTTCGCATTTGCATCTTGTCTTGATTAATCTCTTTCTTTGAACTGGTTCATCTTCTTCATTCAACAATGCTCTTCTTGTCATCAGGACTTCACCTCCTTCCGCTTCTTTAGAATATGATGAACATGCATCCTCCTCATTGATGTTTTCTAATCTATTCCAATTTTTAGGTCTTATATTGGTTCTTTCTTGATTGTGAGGGTAGTCATAAGCTCTATGCCCCTCTTCACCACATCGAAAACAAGTTCCATGAAAGCCATCTCTTCTGAATTCTCTACCCGATCTTCCTCTACCTCTTGGATTTTGATCTCTAGGAGGGTGACAATTTTCTGGTTTATGATTTTTGCTGCTGCCTTGGTCTTCAAATTTCTGATTTTTATGATTTCCATCGTAATTTCTTCCTTTGGTTCTTCCACCATGACCTCTTCCTCTTTGTTTTCTTTCAAATTTTTTGTTTAGTCTTTCTTCAACTTTTAGTGAAAACTAGTATGCATCCTCTATGGTGGTCATTCTCACCAATGCCAATTCTTCTTGTATGCTTGGCTTTAGCCCATTAATGTAAGGAGATACCTTCTCCTTATTTTCTTCATAATGTCTTGTTTGAATTAGGACCTTGTGAAATTCTTTTGACTATTCTTTCACCATCCTCATTCCTTGTCTCAAGCTTTGCATCTTCTTGAGCAACTCCAACTCATAATCTACCGGAATAAATTGTCTCTTCATTTTTTCCACCATTCCATCCCATCTGGAAATTTTGTCTTTCCCTTGTCTTGCTCTTTCAAGCTATATTTCTTTCTACCAAATTCTTGCATGGCCTTTTAGCTTTGTTTTTGCATACCTCACTCTGTGAGGGTCTTCAATCTCTTCAAACTCAAAAAACTCTTCTATGTCATTAATCTAGTCTATCAACTCTTCTAGATTTAAACTTCCATTGAAGGTTGAAACCTCCATTTTTGGTTTCTTTCCAATATTTGATATTGCTTTCAACAATCTAACTTCTCCAAGATCCATTTGTTCATGTTCTTCCTCTTCCAATTCCTCTTCAGTTTCATCTTCACTATCATCTCTTTCTCTATGCACTTCTCTTCTACGAATCTCTCCTGTAAAGTTTCTAATTGCTTTCTGAGGGCTCTAATTTCATCTCTAGGAGGATCTCTTCCTCCACCACCTCTGCCTCTACCTCGACCACAATTGGAAACTCTTGGAGGCATTTTAATCTTCACCCACAACTCATAGGTCATGTTGCAAACTGCCTCTCTTTGACGCTCCATTTATAGGCTCAAGATGACCCGCTCTAATACCACTAATGAAAAGGGAGACTCTCCCTTTCAAATATGATTACAAAACTTCACAAAACACAATACAAGAAGGCTGAAAAATACATATAATGAGCAAAAAATGGAAGAGAAATCTGCAACTTAATTCATATTCAAATATACAAAATGTTTACATAAAACGTAAGCTCATGTGCTCCTCTTCAATCCTACATGCAACACCTGCAACAAATGAGTCTTCAATAATCTAGAAAAAAAATCGGCAACATCTGGGTATGCAAACTTCACTTCTCCAAGCCCCCCTCCAAAAATGAAAAGGAATGAATAATAGAGAGGAAGTAGAAGGAGAAAAAAACTTGTAGTTTTCCAAAACCATCAAATGAAAACCACCTTGAGGAAAGTACACCCAACCTTGGGAGTTGAAAATATGCCACGAGGAAATGTATTCCAATGCATGTCAGCCCTTTCTTGGGCACCTAGACACTTGGCCAATAAAATTTGAGATGCTATGACAACTTACACCTCTTATAGATTCCTTACAACCTGTCATAACAGTTGTTGCGTGCAAAGACATGCAAGAAACATGCAGTATTCTTTCGGCAGCCCACTTTATGACAACATATGACACATGTACATACAAATATGACTCTTTGACCTCCTCCAAAAGTGGGACACCCAAAAGGAATATTCTCTTACAAGATAATTTTACTGAATTACTGAGACCTTTTCCCCATTGGATTTACATTCACATTTTCACATAAAAGGGAAAATACATTGTTGCAAGTGGAATTATTATTTTCCTATCACCTAAGACTTTATTAAAATCAACAAAGCAAAATTAAAATATTTTTGGTGACATAGGATTGTCTATACACCTTGGATGCTCCTGCATCATTTTCAAGCCTACTCTTCAATTCATCCCATTTGAGAACCACATCCCCTTCATTGAAAACTCTAGGGACAACCTTTCTATCAAGAATTTTCTTCATTTGTGCTTGATGTAACTCCAAGTTTTGTATTTATTGTCTTCTTGCTTTCTCTAATTTGATAAGCTTGGAAAGCCTAATTTTCGTTGACACTTTCTCCTTCATTTCCAATCCTTTAATGAGGCTAAGTATTGGTAGTTCAAATGAAATGGGAATCCTTGCCTCTTTTCCATACACAAGCACATAGGGTGAATTACATGTAGTCCTTTTAGGAGTTATTCTATCAACCCATAAGGCTTATTTCATTTTTCTATGCCAAGTTCTTTGATTATCTTCTATTATTATTTTGATGATCTTAATCATGTTCTTATTGGTAGACTTAGCTTTCCCATTACCTTATGGGTAATAGTTGGACGTATCACTCAAAAATTTATTATTTTTAATGGCCTAAACAATGATTTTTGTGTCATGAAATCCAATGCATTGTCTAAAATAATGAATTGAGGAGTACCAAACCTTATTGTCAAGTGTTCATAAAAACTTGGGATTGAGTCTTAAATTTCTTCATTCAATGTCACACCTTTTTTCCATTTTAGAAAGTAATCTGTAACTATTAGTATCCATTTATATCCTAAACTAGAGGGTGGATTGATGAGTCCAATAAAGTCAAGACCCCACTTTATGAAAGACTGCTCTACTTTTATTAGGTGCAATAGTAAGGCTACTAACCTCTATTTTCCTACAAATATAGCACACTTTTTACACTTTATCACCCATGTATGTGCATCCTTATATAAATTAGGCCAATAGTAACCATCTTTCATTATCTTAAAAGATATTTTTCTCAGTGCAAAATAACCACCATCTATCTCATCATGAAATTCTTCAAGAAATTTGAACTAGTTTGATAAGATTCAATACACCTCAATAACACACCATTGAAATATTTTCTAAACAAAATGCCATCCACAATGATATAAGGGATTGCTTGTAATCTAAAATATCTTCAATTTCCATTGTTGGGATACTCATTTATTTGAAGACAATGCATTATTTCTTGTACCTGGCTCGAAGAAGGACTTGATACAATAGTTTGGTGTTTGTTACTAAGCACACAAAAAACTTCCTTTTCATCTTCTTTATTACTTACCAACTCACCATCCAACCATTCACATAAACCTTTCCCTCTTACCATATTTTTTACCTTGATTTCTACATCATACTCCATAACCTTGGTAATCCAACCTACCATCTTTTCATTCAAATCCTTGCTAAGAAAAATTCTTTGACACTAGGATGACAAACCATCAAGGAATTTTTTTTTGAGATCAAATGTCTAAATTTCTTTAGGCTTCTAATAACAGCAAGAACATGCTTTTCCACAAAACAATACCTTTGCTCATATTCTTCCAAGCCTTTGCTAAAGAAGGCTATTGGTTATTTCAAACCTTCATCATTTTTATCTACTAACATAATTGAGATAGTGTCAAGATTTTTATAAGCATACAAGGCAAAATATTTAGAGAAATCAGGGTTAAAGAGGGTAGATGTTGTCGCTAAAGCTTTGTTTATGCCTTTGAAGCTAATTTTTCGTTTCTTTTTCTATTTGAAAATCATATTTTTCTTTAACATGGATGTTAGTGGCTTTAAAATATCAACAATATATGGTATAAACCTTCTAATAAAATTTATTCTTCCTATGAAACTTTGCAAACCCTTTTTGTGAGCTAGTAAAGGCAAAGTTAAGATAGCACTCACCCTTTTACGATCAATTGTAATACCATGTTTGGATGCCACATAACCAAGCAACTTACCTTCATGAACAACAAAGATGTATTTCTTTAGATTGATGGATACACCATGCTCCCTACACCTACCAAACACTTTCCTTGGGTGAATGACAATATCCTTAGAAAAAAAATTCATATCATCAAGATAAACCAACACAATTTTATTCATTAACCCTAAAATCCTATGTCCATGGCCCTTTGGAATGTTTCCCCAATGTTTGATAAACCAAAGGGTACCCTTTTGTATGCCATTGCACCCCACTTGGTAGTGAAAGTTGTCTTATATTGGTCTTCCTCTTTCACCAAAATTTTGTTATAACCATAATAACCATCTAATAGTGGATTATCTCTTTGAACTTGATACAACCTACAAAATTTGCTCCATATAAGGCAACAACTAGTAGTCTTTAAGTGAGGCTCTATTTAAGTCTCTAAAATCTACACATACTCTTATTTCCCCATTCTTCTTCCTAAAAGGAACTAGGTTATAGATCCAAGATGTATGTTTGATAGGAAAAATGATGTTACCCTTTATCAACTTGCTCAACTCCATTTTCATGAGTGGCTCTAATTTGGGGTTTAATGGACTTTGCTTTTGTCTTACAGGTTTAGCATTAGGTTCTAGCACAATAGTGTGTTGAAATTTTTTATGATCAAACCCTTTCAAATCACTATATTTCCAAGAAAAAAATGTTATCATACTCTTGACATAACTTAACAAAAGAAAACCTTTCTTCTATTGTGCATATCTTCCTTAATTTCAAAAACTTGTCTTTGAAAATACTTACATGTCCATAGTGATCTTATTATTTCTTGGGGTTTGAAGAACCCATGTTCAATGTTTTATCATATTTATGCCACTATCGTTCTATGGAATGACCAACAGTCGATTTATTGTTTCTTATTATTTAATAGTACCAAGGTCGAAGCCTATGCATGTCAACCCTCGGCTTAGTTGCATTTGTTTCTAAGAGATGATTTTGGTATCATTTGTAGAGAATGATAATATACATACTTAACATGCAAGCATAAAGATGGAACGATACATCGTTTTGCCATCATCCTCTATAGATGAGGCGACATGAAATTATAATATCGCAGTGACATGGTAATAACACAATGACATGGAAATAATAATATCATTTGATAATAATGGAACAACACAATGCTCTGCCATCGCTCACTGTGAAGAGGTGACAAGGTTACATCAATGTTTCCCATCGATCCAAGATCGATTATAATGGTTCTTGCACCCGTATGGTGCAACTAACTGTAGGGTTTTGTCACATGATGGATGGCATAACATATACAAATAGTGGTGGATTGTCACCTCCCTTAGAGGGGCAATAAACTATTTGAGAATCATTACATTCCATACCCACAAGCTATCAATTCCACTTGATTAGCCATGTGAATGGCTAAGGAATTTCACATGCAAGAGATAAAAGATTAGAGGCGACAACATATAAAATAATTTGGCTTTCATGTTATTCGAAGTGCATGCACAGAGCATGGGTAAGCAAGAAATGGCCGAAATGGCCTTTGCATATAATTAAAAATGTAAACAAATCAATCGAACGGGTTGCACATAGAAGATCATCAATCAATTTTATGTCGATTCAATGGAATCGCTGAAATAAAAAAAACATACAATGCTTATGAATAAACTTAAACCGATAATGCAAGATTTTTACAAAAAAAATCCATTGGTTACCTTTGATTCTATGGATTTTTCCCTCGACTTTTTCCTCAACACTCATCAACCTAGCCCATTCTCTCCAGTTCTTGCCTCGATTATGTGTTACCAAAATGGTAACTTGCCTTCCTTTTCCTATGCAATCCACTAATGGGTCATTTCAAATCATAATTTCCATTACTGGTCGCCACACTTATGAATTTCAAATATATTGTCTTCATTAAGTTGACAGGCCACTCTTCCCATATTGTCTTTTTTTAGTTTTTAGCTTGAAATCGGCAGTGATATCTATTAAATTCAATTCCCATATTCATTTTTTAAGGAATTTAAATATATATATATGTATATATTATATTTATATTTATATATATATGCACACATTTGTACGTTCTTATATATATGTGTATATACATATATACATATGTATATATACATATATATACACACACACACACATATATATATATATACATGTTTTTGATTAGCGATAAATAGGTTTTGCGAGGACCAGAAACCCCTTACAAACAGGTTTTGAGGGGACCTGAAACCCCTTACAAACAAAAGAAAGCTGCAGAAAGATAGGAACATAGATAATCAACAACCCAACATCAACGGTCTACCAAAAGATATACAAGACACACCAAACTACAAGAAATCATATTTGAAGGGACTGAAAACCCTTTTACAACCAAGAGCACATGTGCCTTAACCCCCTAACATCTTTAAAGAAACTGCCTGAATCCACCAGGCACCAACCACAATCTGTAGCATCCACTCCATAGCGAAACAACTGCTCAACACTAAGCTAAAACAAAAAGGTTTGCCAAAGAACCCTTCAAGACCTATCATTTTTCCCCACCTCCCTACCTTAATAAGAGATCAACAAGGGAAAACCAAATTGGTGTGAAACACCAACAAAATCATGATTCTCAAAAGAGCCAGAGAAACCAAACACCCCACCTCAATAGGGGTTTTGGGAAACACAACAGAGCGTTGCAAAGCAACAACTAACCAGTAGCACCAAAATGCCTGAGAAGCCAACCCAACCTCCACCTTTAAAAGAGAGGGCTCCCCTCTATAGGAGAGGATGACATGAAACCCCTTACCTCCATAACCACAATTCTCCACGCCAAACAAGCTCCACCTCAATAGAAGCCAACACTCCACCTCAAAAGGAGCAATCTCCCCCTCTATAGGAAACACTGGCTGAAGAATCCAATAAGAAGCTACAGAAGGAAGGGCTGACATAACATCCCTTAGTAGCGCAAGCATCAGGTACCGAGAAAAGGAAAAAACCACCACATAGAGCTCATACAGCTAGGTCCAAAGAGAAAACAATGAGCAAACCCCAGCACTCAAAAACTTTCTCAGGGAAACACCCAACACCATTAATCATGCTATTTTTTTCTTTTAAATTTTCAAAAAACAAGATCAAGATAGAAAATTAAATAAGAAATCACATTTATTTCATTTCACAAGTCTAGCTTTTCAATCATTGAATAATTTCAAACCAGATTAATAAAATCTCCTATATGAATTTCAAATGCAGTCATCATGCCATTTTGTGGTGTGTGCACCCAGATTCCATCAAGCTTACCGTTCGATCTGACTAAACGATCCTACTTCAACCATGCTCTCGTCCTTCAACCTATTACCCTGCATTTGCACACACTTGCACTTCCACAATTCATCAATAACATTTAATCATGATAAAGTATGAGATAGTTCATAAGATCACATAGTCAAAAGACGATCAACTTCTTTCAAACATTTCATAAATATCAAATTTTTATTCAACATATTGAATTTCCTTAATATTCCAATTTATCATATTTTAAATTTAAATGCAATAAAAATTGGGTTATGACATTTTCATTTCTATCTATAGACAACAAGTTAAATACACCAAAATACTCAATAACATCCTAAACTCTATGTTTATAATATTTGAGAAAATCATTATTTGTGACATTTAGACTTCTTACTTAATTCACAATGATCTCACTATCTCTAGACACTTGCAAACATATGAATTTCCTCTTCTTATCCTATTCTAGGGCATGAATAAGTGCCTCATACTCTGATTTATTGTTAATGCAAATAAAATCAAATTTGAAATCTGAGTAATACCTATCACCTTAAGGAGACACAAGCATTTCCCCTCCACCAACAACAATTTTATTTCTTCAACCATCAAAATATAGTTGCCAAATTTCATTAGGTTATTGTTCACACTGTTGTTTCTTGTCTTTTACAAGGTTAGGGACATCAAGGTATTGTTCATAGATAATATAAATACCCAACCTTGCTTCTTCCATATGTTTGAATGGATCAGTTTCATGATTCTCAACTACCCACTCATCTAAAAACAAATCAGGTGTGCCTTCTAAATGAGTGTTGGGCTCTTGGACAACAATATGTTCCTCTTATTCATGGATGGTAAAATATGCATTTACAACACTACGAAAAATATAGTTCTATATGGTCTTTTTATTATAGGTTCTAATTTTATAGTCACCCTAGTGCCATATCTTGTTCTAAAAAATAGGTGTGACCAATCATAAGATAAGTAACCCCCTAATTTCGTAGTGAAGTCTCTAGAAAGGCATATGGAAAAATATGGTGGTAAATATATGACATGTATATTTTGTGGTATGGAGAAGTTTGGGAAAGCATGTAAAATAAGACCCAAATATTTGATTATCCCAACTATGTTTATGGTTGTCCCATATAACTAGGATATTCCCTTGATAAGAGGCTCACATGATAGTCCAATATTATCTACTATTTATTTAGGAATCACAAAGCTACTTGATCCTAAGTCAATCCTAAAGTTATGGATAATGTGTTGGCCAATAATCAAACACACAAAAAATGGTGGTTTTACATCTTTGATTTGTTGTTCACTCTTGACATGGGGAGAATTAGCAAGTACAACTCTAGGATTCTCCTTTGAAGTTTCATTTGATAAGGTGATATTAGACAAATCCTTTTGACTTGGACATGATAAGGAATCCCATATTGACATGCTAACATTTTATTTTTTCATATGCTCCAAAATACTGAATGGTATTGACTAAAATTTTGACGTCCTTTAAGAACATCTCCTTGTGTTTGCAATGGTTATGGTTGGGTTCTTGTTTGATCTTTTCTTTGCACAACTTGACATCTTAGTATAATTTGAACATACCAATAAGATTATGGACTAGAAACACCTTGGTGACTTGTAGAAGCTTGGTTTTTCCCCCTCTTAGCTTGTTATCCCATGCTAACAACCCTCTTTTTAGCTCTTGTATTAGTTACTATGGAGTAAGAAGATTGATTTTGTCCTTGTGGATGGATTACCCCACAAAAATATTCACCTTACTAATTCATGAGAGTGACATCATGGTTACCATACTCAGGATGAGGACTCTATTGTTCATCATTGTCTTGTGCTTCATGTTGTTGAACAATGGTGTTATTTTGTACCATGAGGGCCCGATTTAAAATTCCATTGGAGCATGTGGCTTGATTATGGGATTTATTTCATGGAAAAAACCATTCATAATATTGTACCATGTTATTTTGGATTGGTACAGTTTCTCTAGATGTTTTTGCAGCATTTTTATTGTAGGGCTGACATGGTCTAGCATTGAAATTTCTCCTTTGACACTGAGGACTTATTTTCTCAATCAAACCTCTCTTAGGCGCCTATGAGACTCTTTTCCTAATTTTTATCTTTAAAATTGCTCCATGTTGGTGGTTGAGTAGAAATTATTTACTTTCTTTGACCTCCATTAAAGATGCTCCTTGAAATGCTTCAATATTCCCTCAACTATGCATGGCTTTCTCAAACTTCCCCTAGATATCTAGAACTATTCTCAATATCACCCAAACTACCCCTAGATTCTTAAAATTGTTCATAAATCCTCCAACTACCAAAATCTCCATAAAAATTGTTTATATGACATGTGAGGGAGAGTTTAAAATGGTCAAAACTCCCTAGAGGGTGTGGGAGATCTTTTAGGACTAGTAGTTGCCACTTGTTTCTTATTCCCTAAAACCTCTCCATCTTCATCCTTCCATCACTGTCACTTGTAGAGTAAGTTCAAGAACTATTGTCTATTATTTACAGGATTAAAGCGAGGTCATTTTTAAGTAATGAAACCTTCATTCATAAACCATTGCATTATGATTGTCATTTATTCATTTGGTCATTGTCATATTTATTGTGTAGTGTCTTCTATGTTCATGATGAGTCCCCTTATAACACACTATCATCTTTTCATTTCTCACAGGCCTGCTAGTTGTGTTTAAGTTTTCATGACAATGTTAAATATCTCTCTCATGCATCATTAACCCTTCCTAGTTGTCATGTCATTTGACTTACAAAATATCATAGAATGACATGTGTGTCTTCCTAATGAGTTGTCAAAGTATCTCATGAATCTTTGGTAGTGATGGCATGATTCTTTTATCTCCTAATGAATCTCATACCCTAGCTTCTATCTTTTGGTATTGTTTCCTCTATCAAAATTCTCTTTCTTATCACCTTCCCAAATTTTTCCTCAATGGCTTCTCTATTAAGATGTATGTTATCTCTTATAAGTGTTCTTTCTCATTGTGATTATTGACTCGGTCACTATGATCTATTCTTTTAGAATACACTAGGATTTTCATTTTTCATCCTCTTTCTGTACTTGTGACTATCCCTTGTTGTATTTGATATTATATTGGTTAATTTATCATTATCATCAAAATATGGGAACCTAGAGATCATTGTCATATCTTTTCATTTGAGTATTCTTCCTATCTTCCTTGAATTGTATGACTTTAACTATATGAACTTGCCCCATCCATCCTTACATGGCTTC
Source organism: Sequoia sempervirens (assembly GCA_007258455.2). Classification (NCBI taxonomy): domain Eukaryota; kingdom Viridiplantae; phylum Streptophyta; class Pinopsida; order Cupressales; family Cupressaceae; genus Sequoia; species Sequoia sempervirens. Next base: position 21,643 of record VDFB02214776.1, on the reverse strand, counting down.
AAAATTTGACATGTCCCTTGAAAAATTATAAACTCCTTTTCTTCTTGTTTTTTAAGGGAAACAACAACATGAAAGGCTTCTTTCATCATCCATAGACATTTTTTTCACTTGGGTTTGAGATAATATGACTGTCATATCTTTGTGCAATCCAAAAAACATTTTTTAATACACATTTCCTTTCAATATGTAGGCCAATCATCCCCTTTGTCACTCATTCTTCAACATATTGTCAAATATCACTTGACACTTGACACAAAGCTTATAGACCACTTCCTATTTATTCTTGTTTTTCCTTCTATAATTTTACTTTGTTTACAAGATATCATGCATTATAAGAGCCCATATATAGTTCATAAGACTCTTTCTACAAGATGTCATAGTAGCTTCTAGGTTTTAAAACAATAGTCTTCATTTACACTATATTCCTCAAGGACAATGTCACTTGTAAGGATTATCATTACATTGTTTGAAGTCATACTCAATAACTATCTTTTTGCTTAGTAAAGGTTATCCCAATATCCTTTGAGATGCTCTCTCCCCTTTTTCAGCAGTCATGTAACCACTATCATTATTGAAACTTGTCTTGTGACTGTCCTCATTTTATTTCTCATTGTCAAGCTCTATCCTTTGTAAATATTGAATGTTCTTTATATGAGCTATCACCTATATCCATTTTGAGTTTCTAGAATATTGTCCCTTTGTTTCTTTTCCCTCTATCCATTAGTTTTTCTTCTTCTCACCATGACTAGATTTATCTCTATAACCTTGAACTTTCCTCTTGATTGATTTTCCATTTTGAGCTTTTAAAAAAATAAATTGTGCCTTCGTCGTCTATCTTGATAGTACTAAACACGGCCATTGTCTTTTACATTATGGTTTATGGATTGTTCCAACCTTGGAAAATATCTAAAGGGTTGAAAAAACATCCAAGGATATGAAACTCACACAGGTTTTCCTATTTTTGTGTTTATTGTGTTCAACTCTCCCAAACACTATCATTGTCTTAAGGATTACATTTTACCTATAAGTTATCCTTATTTATATTTAGGTTAGCTCTTTAAATTGTATGTTATCCTTCTCACTAGCAAACTTATAAAATATTTCTCTTGTTGTTCTCTTTAGACTGTGGTCACTTAGTTTCCAAATGTTAGGGACATTATATCATTGTCCTTAACTACCCTATAGTATACTTTCTTATAATTATGCACCCACTTAGATATTGTCATGCTGATTTTATTATGGACCTATTCTTTTTTGTATACAAGTCTCTATTTTTTATAAGAAATACCTTTATAAGCCCTTGACAACCTTTGCAACCTTCATTGGAAGCCTTACGAACACATGATCTATCAATATATGTGAAGCCTAAATGCAACTCTTGTACCATCATCTCCTTTTTTAGGAATATTCACCATCCTTTTTATATTTAATGACATTATGATAGTTGAAGAATCCCCTTGACCATGCCAAATGATAGAGGATAGTAAATAAAAAAGACACTATGCACTTTATTTTATATAAATAGAAACTGATGAAGACCTTTATGATTGACTATCCTCATAGATAGACTTCATGTATTTTGTGAATATATAGGTCATGGGATTCATTCTGTTACATCTTGTCATATAAATTATACCCATGATGAACTTCAAGCTGTAAAATAAAAAATTTCTCACTATGAGATAAACTGTTAAACATAGGCCTTCTTGCTATTGTGAAAAATTATTCTATGAATCTTCAATGACTGTGTTCCTCCTCACAAGTACTTTGGATTTTTATTGCAAAAAAATCCATCACTAACCCTTCATGAACAGGTGCTAGATTTTGACAAGGGTTTTTTTCACTCTTTCTCTTCATGAGATTCGTCAATACATATTTACTAGGGTTTTCATTAATAGCAAACCCTTATGCTCATATTGACATATTTTGTTGGCAAGGATAGTTTGAAGGGGGTTGAAAAGTATGCAAGGTCTTATGAGGGTTTTCTCATTGAACTACCCATGAATGACCTCCAAACTATATCCTTGAATGACCTCCAAACTATATCCTTGTCAATGACTAAACAAATTTTCTCTTCTAAAAAAATCAAACTGAGACTATCTCTCTTAGAATTTCATTTATCATTTACAAATCCACTCCACTATTACATTTCTCACATGAAATAGAATGAGGAATTTGAGAGAAAAACACATAAGAATGTGATATACAATCCTTGTGTCATGCAAGATAAATGTGGCACCTTCTCATAACCATAAAAAGGATTTGCAAAGAAGAAATGAATAGACTTGGCTTCTTCTATCTCTCCCACATGCCCTCTTATGCATGAGTTGGATAAATGTGCTTTCTAGACTTCCCCAATGTGCCCAATCTTATCCTTAACTTCTATAACTTTTCCCTTATCTTAGGAGCTTATTTCTCTCTTATAGCAATATGGGAGACTCTTTCAATGGAAACAAACAAAACCCTAATATTTCTCTCAACATGGAAGTTGGTGAAAGAATGAGTCTCCTTTAATTTTTAATTTTAATCTTTTTCCTTTTCTTCACTTTGGTGCCTTAAACGAAATGAGACCAAAATCATTAACAACACCATGACAAACCTAATAATAATATATTTGATGCATGCAAAGAGTGGGCACACATTCATAACTATATCACTCATTATTTAATCCACTCATCATTATGGACCTTAGCATGCAAATATCATCCATTGTCTCTCCTAACACCTAGGAATGAGAAAGTAGTGTAAATGAAGTCAAGTAAACTTGTAAATATCATTTTCATTCTCCACGGGCCTTCTTAATGCCACTAGAACTAATATTCCAAGATATAAGGAGAAATAATGAAATATTAAGATCTCTCAACCACCTACATGGGTGTCCAAGTACCCATTCCAAGATGTTTGCAGATCTAACATTAGTAGATTAGGATTACAATAAAATAGAATAGTATTTTAACATTTCCCTAATTGATATTTATACATCACAATGACATAAGTAGGAAATATAAATAGATCAATTATAGTATGTAAGTCCCATAACCTTCTTGCACCAATATAATTCATTCATGCTCACTAGTTTCATTAGTGAATCTATGCCACTCTCAAGTTTCATTTTATTGTAACCTAATCTTACCATTCTCCACCATCTCACAAAGAAAGTGATACTAAACATTGAAACAAAGAAAATAGGAACCCTAGGTCTAATGTGTAAACCTAGGATTCAAATTTTTGTTTTTTTGGGTGTTTTTCTATTATTTCATTAAGATGGAGATCACAAGGTGTTTACACCAACTTTCAACCATGAAGGTGAACCAATCAGACCCAGATCTGCATCTTTTAGGGTCTTGGAATGGATTGGAATTAATTTTTTATGATTAAACTATGTGCCCTACTATGAGAAATGCAATAATTTGAAAATTAATAGACTAAAACAATTACAGGAAAATCTAGGAAGTGTAGAGGATTGTGTACTTGCCCTAAAAATTTGGTTTCAATCACTATATGAGGACAAAGTTGCCCTAGGGCATATAGGTCCTTGTATGCTTCTTCTACTCTACTTTTTAGGTCCTCTAATGACATATCTTAGCTTTTGATTCTCGGTTGCAAAGTTGTCTAAACACTGTCAGATAATTTTATAGGTGTTTTTTTGTGAGTAGACAAGGTGTAGGGCTTCAATTGAAAAAATGAACAATTTTTCTTCAAGCTTCCTTCAATCCTCTTCAAACCTGAAATCTGCACATTCACAAAGAGAAGAGATGTTGTGCCATTTAGGGGCTTGCCTTAGTCAAACCCCTTGATAATTTTTCCACTTCCATAATGGCAATTTCAATGATAAAATAAATAAATAACAAGAAGGAATGATGCAGTCACAAAGTTTTGCAACTCACCACCCTTGAATGGCTTCCTCGAAGGACTAAAATCATACATATCAACTCAAGGCCTTGGATCTTTCTTGCTTGAATTCTTTGGAGACCTACAAAAGTGTTAGCCTTCACAAAACAATGATAACATGAACAAACATAAACTCACATAGTGTAGACACTTAAAAATGTCCTGAATGATATCATGCTCTCGAATCAGATATACTAAAATCACTTCGTCCTGAAACCTGTCCTCTTTTCAATCTAGCTATTTAATTAATCACATTTAATCTAATTGACCTGATTAGGCTAATTCGCCCACTTCATGCTAACATTTCGTCCTATTAAATTGAATAAATCAAATTATTTAATTTAATCCCTAAGTCCTCTTATTTAATTAAATAACCCTAAGTTATTTAATTAAATATCATATCATTTTCCCCTTTTCATTAAATCATTTATTTAATGAATATCATTTAATTCCCCTAAATTTGCATAATTGAAACTTTAGTTAATTATCAAATTACTAATTTATCTAATCCTCCCACTTGCAAGAGAATATTCCTCCTTTACACATTCCTCCAAAAAGAGAATATTCCCATGGAATATTTCTTTGCACAATTAAATTTGGTTTTAAATAGCTAAATATCTAATTTTCCTCACCCATGAGAATATTATTTGAGAATATTCTCTTTCTTCGCTCATTTGAAAAAGGGAATATTCCTTTTTGAAACAAACTTTCAACAAGACTTCTTGTGCAAGTTTTGAAAGTGTGTTTGTTTGGATGACTATAAGCCCTTGATTAAATATCAAATTGCATCCTCAATCCTTGACGGTAATCCATGATCCATGCCTCCATTTTCCTTCCATATTGACCATTGATTAACTTTTTCAATCTTATCCCTTCATTTCTCATTTATCCTCCTATAAATAGGTCACTATTTGGAGACAAATGGATCCATCTTTTAAGAGAAAACTTATGCTATTAAAATCACTCTCATCTTGCACTCATATTTCATGTTTTAGAAGGAATTTTAGGTTGATTTCTTGCATCATATTAGATTAACTTCCATTAATGGCTTCCATGGTAACGTACGTGCATCCATTTATCATATTTTGTAATTAGGGTTTTAATATTTTGAGCTTAAACTCCATTTAGAATAGCTTTGCATACACCCATATCAATCATCTTAGCATATATCATGTTAGAATAGCTTTCATTATGTTAATTTAGATTTTATATCATGTTTTCATACACATCTATCATCGGTTTCGTCAATTTTCTTTAATATAATCAATCAAAATAAGCTCATTTATCCATGAGATTGGGAAAGGGTCACCATTCCACATCAATGCGACACCACTCCCCCAATAGGATAAGTTTTAATGGATTAGAATGGGTGTTTTTGAAGCTTTCGTATTTTAATTTGTTAGTTTTAATGGATTCTTAGTTTAGTTTGCATTGAATGATCTTATTGGGACTGATGCATAGTGGCTTAAATACTCTTCGAATCCTCATGGAACAAGTGTAGTTAGCCAATACTACATTCATCAGTCACATTTTTGAGCTAGAAGGAGGGCTTGAACTAATCAATCTGACAAATTTCTTGTTAAGTCTTCATTTTTCTTGTGTTTTTAGGTACAACGATGCTATTGAAGATTCATCGGCACATTTGATAACGCATCGCTATACAATGACACACTTTGGTTTTTATTTTAGCAATGCATAATTAATTTAGTGGCGCTTAATTGATTTTGTCACCGCACATTTAAATAACGACGCTAAGCTAATTTTTCATCGTGCCATAAATTTTTATTTAGCAATGCATTTGATGTCATTGTTTACTATAGAGTGATGCATCTAATTTTTCAATATAGTGACAAAACTTCAATATAGTGATGCTATTGATGAAATCCAGTGACAATTGATTTCAGTGTCGTGATTTACTGGTAAACAAAACTGAACCTAAATTTTGACATGTGTTTTAATTTTTTGACTGTATCTGATTGCTAACATGTCACTGACTTCTCGTTTTGGTTTTTTAGGCTAACTAGTTTTGCAGGTTTGGAAAATAACATTCGAAGTGAAGGAGCATATCATCGTTTAATTTTATAATTGTACAAGTGTTTCGACAATTATGGGGCAATTATAACCCATTTATGATGCTTTATTTCATATTTTTAGGACCAAACTAGATTTCCTTTTGGTTTAAAATGAACATTCAATTTTTTTTAAACTGAACCCTCACATCATTATTCTTGTTGGTTTAAAATTGAACAATACAATCTCAACACTTCAAATTGGTGTTTAAAACGAACTCACTTTGTTATGATGGATTAAAATAAACATGTGTTTGATTTACTTGCATATGCTTGTTGTGCATATCCAATTCCCTTGTACTTCATGCGATCTTGGGTGAAGAGAAACACACAAGTATACATGTTCTTCTTGGAAGCGCTTATCCTCTTCCCTTGCACCTTTTGGCAATCTTGGGTGGCAAAAAACATTTTACGCTTCAAACATGTGTTAACTTTAGAGGGCCTACCTCCCAACTTGTGAGAGGGAATGACCCAAGTGGTGCTTTCATTTCGATCTACTATATAAATAATTAGTTGTGACTAAATTCATTAATCAGCTTGTTGTGGTTGTCCCATATTGACGAATGTCTTTCTTAGTATCCTTATGATGCGTTAAAACCCTTAGATATTTCTAAGGGCTGGGAGGCCTCTTAATTGAGTGAATCATTGCGTGTATGGCACCAATTTATCCCAAATATGGTCATTAAAATCCTTGTTTGTAGTGGCTAACCAAGTCCAATTCTAAAACGTATTTTAAGGTAGTGCATTGGAGTAGCACTGCTCCAAGAAGTTACTTACCATGTTCGGTTTTTTATTGAGGCAATAAAGCAAATGGGGAAAGGACTCCTTTGCTTAGCATGTCAAAATATTACATTTCCTTGACATAGCCTATTTTTCCATTTCATCTTCATGGATTAATCATCTCTTCCGATGATGGTAAGCCTACTAAGAAATATGAACCCACTCTATCTAGGATTCTAAATACTTGAGAGTCGGTTTAACACTTGCTTGGTTCCAAAATAATTACAAACAAATATCAACAAATCTTTTCAAAATTTCAAACCCTTTGGTCTAAGTATGGATACCCTTTGAGAAAACCTTGATATCAATGCTTGTACTAAGGATTTATTCCTAGAGACTTCTAAATATTTTGGCTTATATCTCAATCCATACTTCCCAAAGTAAACCTAGGTAACTATGCCCCTAACCTCATCATTTTCACAAAATGGACTTTGTGAGATGAATGGTGTTTTTGGCATAGGAATATAGTTTGAAATTAAGCAAGACAAAGTGTTTTTGGTAAAAAGAAACTCATTTAAGCAACATAAATTGACAAATTGAACCCCACATGACCATTTGACATCCAATCGCTCTGGTTGAACAACCTAACCTTACACCCACTATCATTCAACCAAACTTTGAACTAATTGAGGGAGAACAAACATATATAATTAGTAGTTTGAGAAGCTTCACTTTTGAAACTAAGGAAACACCAAGTCAGTGGAGAAATGTAGCAAACATCTTAGACAAACAAGAGGAACAAGTCGATATTGTGCCCGAAAGGCCCATAATACCACTTCCTGCATGACAATAAATATCCTCTTTTCCATAATCTTGTGCTTCTCTAAATGATCTCTCACAAAATAAAAATCCCCAAGAGAAGGTCTACATGTCGTCACTTCAAAATTAGGCACCATAGTAAAAAGTTCGTCAAGAAACATCTTGTGAATCTCTACCGCAATAGGAACATTTTGGTAAAGAATTTTTATAGATGTGTTTCGATGAATGATCCAGACATGTATGCCTAGTATGAAGCCCTCATTTAAGTCAGCATTGGTCTTTTGGATTGAGTTACTTCTAGGGTCAAGCATCTCTCTCACTACCTTGGTCATGTAAAACAAAAGGTTTACTTTAGGTCAACATTGGGTTAAACATCTTCATCCATCCTTCATTATATTTTCATCCTTCACTTCACCTATCTTTGCAAAAATTTGAACACACCAACACTTTTTGACTTAGACATCTATCAACCCAAACCCTAACTTAGCTACTTTGTATGTGAAATGAATCCTTTTCCATGCACTTGGTTAATTTAGTTATCATCTTTGGACTAGGTCATCTTGAAGGTCATGATTCTACCCTAAAGATTCACAAGTTCATTAACACCCTTTATCCAAACATCAAACATCAAAATTCTAGTCAAAAGTGTTGTCTGAAATCATTTGCAAAGATCACTCTCCACATAATTCACCTTTTCATCTCCCATTACCATAATTTACCCAAAAATACTTAGAGCATCCCTTTTACCTAGATTTGAGTCAACTAGAGAGTTTAAACATTACAAATCTTAGCACAACTCTCCCATAGGTGACCCAAAATTGATTGTAAAGACAAGATCACAACACAAGAAAATCATGGAGAAAATCAAAGTCACATTCACCTCAAGTGATCCTAATCCTCAAGAATTTGATCCAAGAAATCATGTTACCCCATCACAACAACCCTCGTCTCCATCAGGACCATATGAGATAGAAGGCATTATGAACAACCCATTTGAACTTACTAAGGAGGAAATCATGGAGTACAAACAAGAACATCAAGCCTTAGAAAATGTGGCTCCAATTTCTCCTTCTTTTGTTGCACAATCATTAACACAAGGCTTAGCCTCATCCTCCATTCAAACAACTCCATCGCTAGGGCTAAATCAAACACCCATTCCTAGTATTGCAGCTAGTCTTGCTAAGGAATTTGGCCATACTCTTCCATTTGAAAGCAACACGCTTGAGGGTACCCTAAATACCAATCCATCTCAAAAAACCACTTGGACACCAACCTTTTGTGCTCCTACTATTCCTGAACACCCCTTACATCAAAATAAACCACTTACACTTCATGAATCCATGACAAACTCAACATACCGAGGGCACCCATCTTCATCCATCCCCACAAGTACCACAAGTGCACCCAACATCACACAAGGTAGTATAGGCCAAGTGTCTCAAATAGACCAACAAGGGCGTGCCAATACCCTTACACAAATTAAACCCTTAACGCAAATAGGGACATCTTTATCCACGCCCCCAATTGGTTCATCCACACCATTGGTATCACAAAACACATCTATCCAATCCATCATCAACCTGAATCAAAACAATCCCTTGGTCATGAACCCCATCAACCAAGGTAATACCTTGGTCACATCCCTAACACAAGGAAATCCCCAAGACATTGGTCATGGGAACCTTTTCAATCAATGGACTCAAGGTCCTAATGTGTCATTACCATCCCAATACCTAATGGCACCATCATCATCTTTATCCATAGTCCCCCTCATCATGCAAAATCAAATGGGACCTCAAACTTACATTCCTCCATCCCAATCCACCATCTTGCAAGGAATGTTAAACCAAGGGAACCCCCAACCTCTCATCAACAACCTGCAACCCACTCAAAACATCAAAACCCAAAACCCATCGCAGATGTCCCAACAACCAACTGATCCTACATTACAAGCACATGCCTTAGCTTTATAGAAAGCGCAATAAGCTTATCATCAAGTCATCCAATAGCAACAACAACAAGAATCCCTAGCAGCACAACAATAATAGCAACAACAACAAGCAGCCCTAGCAGCACAACAATTGCAATAACAACAGAAAGCAGCCCTAGCAGTACAACAACAACAAAAACAAGCCCTAGCAGAACAACAACAGTAGCAACAATAGCAAGCAGCCTTAGCAGCAAAACAAGTAGCCTTAGTAGCACAATAGCAATGACAACAACAAGTAGCCTTAGCAACATAGCAACAACAACAAGCCCCCATATCCCAACAATGACATCAAGCATCCTTAGCAGCACAACAAGTAGCCTTAGTAGCACAATAGAAACAACAACAACAACAAAAAAAAGTAGCCTTAGCAGCATAGCAACAACAACAAGCCCCCATATCCCAACAACAACATCAAGCAGCCTTAGCAGCCCAACTACAACAAGCGCAAAAAATAGCCCAAGTGGCCCAACAACAACAACAATCCTTACTAGCTCAGCAATATGCCCAACAAAAATAACAAAAAGGTTTATACTACAACCCTTAACAAAACATCGTCAACCCAAACACGTTAGGAACATATATGCCTCCACCACAATCACCTTCACAATACCCTACATCGCCATACACACCATACAATACCCCATCATATTAGAATCCCACGTATAACCCATTCACCATCCCATAATACACAACATATGTTCCTCCACCAAACCCACAAGATGATGTATCATCACAACTTAAGGCGTTAACACAAGAAATGCATGATCTCTGAATGGGCAAGATGAAGAATGCCCATACATAGAACCTATGCCCATATCCATTCAATCGAAACATCATAATGGTACCATTCGCTCCTGGTTTTGAAGTCCCAAAATTTGATAAATACAAAGGGAGAGGAAGTCTTGTGCACCATATCAAAGATTTTAACGTCATGTGTATGGAGGTCACCTACAATGAATCCTATTTGATGTGCATCTTTCCATGAAGCTTGACAGGCCCAGCCATCGATTGGTTTTCTCAATTGCCTCCAGGTATCAAAACCTTCTAATAAATCACCGATAAATTCATTGATCACTTCTCCTTTAATCTTGACATGGACATAATTCTAGAAGAGTTGTATACTCTCAAATAGAACAAGGGAGAATCTTTCACCAATTTCTTGCAACGATGCAGGCAAAGAGCTAGTAAGAGCAAGTGGTTGATTCCTGGTGAACAACAAGTGGGGATCATCATAGTGAATTTAGATCCGAATCTATCCTTTCACTTGAAAATGAAATGCATTACATCTTATGACGAGCTTGTCCATAGATCCCTTAACATTGAGAGAGCTCTAATCTCACATGGAAATACTCAAGCCTATAAAGATAGTCGCCCATCAAACAGTTCAAATGACAAGCCTTGTGTCTGGGCTAAGAACAAGAACATAATGAATGATGGCATGGTAGATGCTAAGGTGGTCCTAAGTGCTCCTAGTCCAAACAACAATCAAATAGCTAATGTTCAACCAAATGTGCAACAAACAACACCACAAAACAATCAAATCAATAACATCGAAATGCAACAAAGACAAACCCCTAATAAGAACAACTATCTGAAACACAAGTACACACAGTTGTCAGAACCTATTGAGAATATCATGAAGAAATTGGTAGATTCAAACCTGATAATGCTTCCCAATTTTGAAAAATTCCAAGAAACCCAAGATAAACCACCCTGGTACAATGAAAAAATATCTTTGTGACTTTCATAAAATCAAAGGACACAAAACATCAAACTTTATGAGGCTCAAAATTTTTATCCAATATCTTATCAAGAATGGAGATATGTTTGTTGAGGTACCAATCGAAAACCAGGATCTTAAGATATACAAGAACCCTATGCCAAATCATAGCAAAGGAAATAACACTAGAAAAGGTAAGGATTACACAAACGTGCAACATACCTATTCAAATGTAATCGCTTCCTGTGATAGTGTCATCACCATTGTCACCATCAAAGGGCCTAGTGTGAAGTGTGGAGTCACCACATGACATGGAAAATTCACCATCCAAGGAGTCCCATCTCAATCTAGGGCACAACCTACTTTTCCAACATCAAACCCTAGCAAGTATAGTCTCCAAGATCATCTTAAGAAGACCCCCACGCAGATTTATATCTTAGAACTATTGATGCTATCCCTCACACATAGGGAAATCTTAGAGAAGGCTTTATCTTCATCATCTGTCCCTAATGATATTGATATGAAACAGTTTCAAGCTATGGTAGGGAATATCACTAATCATCTTCTCACCTTCTTGGAACAAGACCTACCATTCCATCCATCTCATAATCGTGCTTTACACCTTGAGGTTATTATTCATAAGAACAAGGTTGAAAGAGTCTTAGTAGATGGAGGTGCTGGTCTAAAAATTTGCACCCTTCAGTTGATCAAGAACTTGGGTTATTTAGAAGATGTTATTGAGAAAGAAAAGAGTATAACCATCAGAGCATATGACGATCAAGAGTAGGTATTGCAAGGCATCATCGCACTACCCATCCAAGTGAGACCTATCATTGTAGAAACTACATGCCAAGTGTTAGACCTTGATCTCCCCTACAACATCTTGCTTGGACAACCATGGATCCATACACTAAAATTTGTAGCTTTGACCTACCATCAATGTGTAAAGTTTCCTTTTGAGGGTAGAGAAGTTATCATCCATGGAGATCCTGAAACTTTTTACTACTGCAAGAACCTTGAGGCCAATTTTTACAAGATACCCCAGATCCCTAAAAATGATGAAGGGCCTACACCATCCTCCTCATTTGTCAATCCATCATCCCTTGCTTCTACCTAAGAAGCAAAAACACCCATTATGCAGAACATTCCTAACATCAAAGCAGTGATCCAAGATGATGGTTGTGGAAACTATAAACTAACAAAGGACACTTTTGTGTTGGGAGAGCTACCTCTTTCTCCCCAATCCCATGGGAAACCCACATCTAGCAATAAATTTCCCGAAACAATAAAGATGGAAAATTCCACCTTCACCAAGTGGGGGGATTTGAAAAAAAAATATGTCAATGAGGAAGATGTCTCTAAACTACTATATCAAGATGAACAACCCATCCACGCTCTTCCCATGGAATATGACAACAATGGCTTGCAGCTAATGAAGGGGTGGCGGTATAACAAGAATGAGAAACTAGGTCAAAATGACAATGGTTTTCTAGAACCCATCATTCCTAAGAAACGCCCAAAGAATCTCAGCTTAGGATGTACTACTAGCAAGTTTACCCTTCTTGGAAAAGGTACTTCTGCTAATAGGGTTGAGGCTTCCTCTTGGTTACCAACATCATGTGATACGACCTTAGACAACTTCCCCCTTGATGTTGTTGATCTATTTGAGAATAATTCTCTCTTCATGATATCCATAACATCCTTTTCCCCGAATGATCAACCAACTAAAATTAGCCTCGTATACCCCCAACTCATTGGTTGGGACCAACAAGGACCATCAATCCTAGATTTATTCAAAAATGATGAAGCAATATCAAAATTCATGGAACTTCACGACAAATTACCATAGGTAGATCACAAAGTTGGCTTTGATATAGAGCTAGACACAGGGGAATACTATAGGGAGACGATTGAATCCTTTAGTTGCAAAATGGTAAATATCCAAATAACATGCAGATCTTTGAGTGAAAACCACATTGTGGCACTTTTTGATCCTAAAATAGTAAAAAGAAAGGATGCATCTAAAGGCGAAAACCTCTCAGAGGCATCCAAGGATGAGGGATTCAATCTCCCCCTTAGTGTAATGCATCCATAGAAGTCAGTAGTGTTAGAAGAAAAGGTCACTCCAGTCAATATGGGAATAAAAGAAGCACCCAAGATAACTTTCAATGTTGAATCCTTATTGGATGAAGAACAAAAAAATCCAGCTGCATTCCTGAAAGAGCGAAGAGCCAAATTTTCATGGTCATACACATATATGTTGGGCCTTGATCCAGAATTGGTTGTGCATCATTTAGTAGTCTATCATGAAGCCAAACTAGTGAAGCAGAAATTAAGAAAGATGCACCCTCAAACAACACTCATGATCAAACTTGAGTTACAAAAGCTTCTTTACGTTGGATTCATCCAACCAATTGACTATCCTGAGTGGGTTTCCAACCTGGTACAAGTCTCCAAACCCACTAGGGGCATCAAAATATGCATGGATTTTAGAGACTTAAACAAAGCATGTTCGAAGGATGATTTCTCTCTTCCTAACATTGACATCATTGTTGATTGAACAACTAGACATGAAATGTTGTCACTCATGGATGGTTTTTCAGGCTATAATCAGATCATGATCGCCAAGGAGATCAACACAAAACTACATTCACTTGTCCATGGGGAACATATTGTTGGAACATGATGCCATTTGGGCTGAGGAATGTAGGAGCAACCTATCAAAGAGCAATGACTCTCATCTTTCATGACATGATCCAAAAAATAGTTGAAGATTGTGTGGATGATATTTTGGCCAAGTCAAAGGAAAGGAGTGAGCACATAGAAGTCTTGGGACCCATCTTCGACAGGATTGGAGAGTATAAGGTATGGCTAAACCCAAAAAAGTGTGTCTTTGGGGTTACATCAGGGAAGCTTCTTGGCTACATCATGTCACAGAGGGATAGAAATTGATCCAAAAAAAGTAAAAGCCATCTTAGACATGGAACCCCCACAAACATTAAAATGGCTAAGAGGGCTACAAGGAAGATTGTAGTCCATCATAAGGTTCATAGCACAACTATAAGATAAAATCCACCCTTTCTTGCATCTTCTCCATAAAGGAATAACTTACAAGTGGGATGAGAAGTGTGATAAAGCTTTCCAATAGATCAAGGAATACCTATTGACACCTCCAATGCTCATGCCACTAATACCAAACAAACCATTGATCCTGTATATCTCAACAACATCAGTAGCACTAGGCGATCTTCTAGTACAACATGATGAAAACAAAAAAAAGAAAGAGCTATATATTACATCAGCAGGACCTTGGGTGGATATGAAATGAACTATTCATCCATTGAGAAAGCATGCTTAGTGGTGGCTTCTGCTTCACAAAATTTCAGACATTACATGTTATCGCATCAAATCAAGCTTATTGCAAAGATCGACCCATTAAAATACATGTTATCAAAAGCAACTCTTACTCCAAGTGAATGGCCAAATGGGTAATAATCTTGACTAAGTTTGAGATAGAGTACGTGGAGTGCAAGGAAATCAAAGGAAAAGTGATCGCAGACCAACTAGCAGAAGCACCTATCTATGCAGAGAACTTGTTGATATCAGAATTCCCTGATGAATTAGTGTTCCTTGTCCATACAGTAGATCAATGGAAAATCTATTTTGATGGATCATTCACCCAACATGGATTAGGGGCAGGTATTCTTTTTATCACCCCTCAAGGAGATTGCATTCCAAAGTCATGCAGGCTATCATTTCCATGTATTCATTGAGCATATTTTATGACACTTGCACCTGGCCTATTTTCGAAAATTTATAAAAAATGAAAAAGAAAAAAAATAGTAGAGGGCCAATTTTCCCTCTTCCCATATACTTGTTAGGATATATTTTGTATTAGTTTTGGCCATTTTGGCCTATTGTGTAGAGAATAGTATTTTGCAACAATTTGGCCTTGTTGCAAGAATTTCATGGCCTATTCGGCCTATCTATAGGATTATTTCATTGTATAATTGTAGGCTTTAATCATCCTCTTTGTGTGCATGTTGTGAAGGATTTTATCTTCAGTGCACAATAATTTTGTAGAGGTCTTCGCTATTGGTCTTCCTATTCACAGTTGTTAGTTGCTTGGCTTGAGGCACCATCCACCTATTGTGACTACTTTCTTTGTTCTTTTCACAGATCAATAATATGCAAACCTTCTCCCTACATGGCACTCACCAGTTCATTCCCACCCAACCACACACCTCAAAGTTTCTATAGTATTCTTTTTGTTGCACCCAAGTATCTGCACATGGCTACAATACAAAGGCGCCCATTCCTCAATGCCTGTGTGACCTCTTCTTACTACTTGTGACCTCTTTCACCCATTTTCTCCATATCATAGTTTCCTCCATGCATTAATAGGGTGGCTTTCAATAGTTCATTAAGGCATGTATTTTGACAATGTGAACCTCAGTCGAGAACATTTGATTGGTAAATAATTGGTTTCTTACCTCCCTCACCCATCTGAGTCATAGATTATGTTTCATTTCAACAAATTTTATATTAGGCCACCCATGAGAAATAAAAAATTGGATGAGATCAATATGACCTTCTCCTTCAACAAATTGTTGGATATGCTAGACCGAGGAAGTGAGTACTATTCAATCTTCTTACACTATCTACAATTTTGCACATTATGTGTGCCATGAGATTCAAGTCTTCAATATATTGTTGAATAGCACATACTTGGTAAGATTTGGCTTTGAGAGTTGAATAAAAATTTCTTCATCTTCACTTGGCATTGGGCTATGTGGCTTTGATGGGCTATATAACTCTAATGGGCTATGTGGCGTTGTTGGGCTATGTAACTCTAATGGGATATGCGGCTCTCCTTGCACATGTGATGCATTATCTTTCTACTCAGGGTGTTGTTTAGGAGTTATTTTTTCTAGAGTTGTAGAGGAGTTATTTAGGAGTTATCTTTCTACTCCGGGAAATAATTCTTTTTGAGACATATACTCTTTTACCTAACAAAAATGACATGATTATTTTAATATGTTCCCTAAGTGGATTCACTAAGAAACCTATCCTACTGAAATAAGATGAAGCACATGACCCAAAATACATGGAAAACCTATCCTACTGAAATAAGATGAAGAAGCACATGATTCAAAATACATGGAACAACTGGAAATATCAGAACAAGAAGGTGTTACTGAACATCAAACTCCACAATATGTACAAAATTCAAAAATTCAAAAATTGTGCAAGGATAAAACATCACCTACCCTTATTTATGATCAAGAAAATGTGTTCTTGAACTCTAAATCATCTAGTTTCCTGATCTAAGCATAAACATAAAGAACTCAAGATCAAAGAAGGACCAGTATAAAATTTTAAAAACATCCATTTGTTGCTGTAGAGCAATACTTAAGTTTTAAAAATAGCTCTATTGAAAAACATAAGGACAATGAAAAACAGATGCATCCCAAGAACATCTTTTATTCACAAATTCCTGCTATCTTCAACAAGGAATTACAATTCATGTCACACACTATTTCCTTAGATGATGGAATTGAATTTAACTGATGTTGTGCACTCCTAAAGGATACTCAACTAGCCGGTTATACTATTAATTAGTGTAGGGTAAGTATCATCTAGACAAATTTTTTTGGATAAAATGATAGATTGCTCATAAATCTCTTTTCTCTATTAGGAAAGGATTTTAATGAAAAAACAAAACATGAATGCATTCAAATCATTTCTTGATAGATGATAATGAATTATTTCCACAGTTCAGTCCTAACAAATTGACAGAAATTGGTACCATTTCTCAACTTTTGTTGACAGTTTTCCCACAAACTATAGAACAATTAACATGCATTAAAATTCCATTGACTCTTCTTAAAATACAAGAGTCAAGCTCAAAAAAATTTCCACAAATGGCATGTAGTGTTATTGTGTTTCAAGCATCCTTCACATTTTATCCTGTGTTTTTATCAGTCACTTTCAAAGAAACATAAAGCATCCAATGCAACTTCAGTAGAAATATGGGAAACTATCATCCACCAGCATGATGATCTATATGAACCATAACATTATGAATATTATCATCAACTCATTGTCACTGTTATTCCCAACATTATAAGTTCTCAAAATTGAAAACCCCAAATTTCTAGTTCACCATGTGTGCATGTACATGTATACATATTTTTATGTACATGTGTGTACATATATATGTGTATGTGTGTACATGTATACATTATGTACATAATGCATGCGTACATGTGTGTATGTGTAAATGTGTGTATGTGTACATATATGTACATGTGTACATGTATGTATGTATTATATATGTATATATGTGTATGTGTGTATGCATGTATGTGTGTATGCATGTACATTATGTACATAATGCATGCGTACATGTGTGTATGTGTACATATATGTACATGTGTACATGTATGTATGTATTAGATATGTATATGTGTATGTGTGTATGCATCTATGTATGTATTATATATGTATGTGTATGTGTATGTGTGTATGCATGTATGTATGCATATATATACATACATGTATGTGTGTATGTATGCATGTATGCATATATGTGTATGTATGTATGTACATGTGTACATGTATGTATGTACATACATGTACATATATGTACAAGTACATGTGTATGAATACATGTGTATGTATGTATGTACTTGAGTATGTATGTATAAATATATGTATGTACTTGAGTACATGTGCATGTACATATATATATTTATGCATACATATTTATGTATATATATACATATGTATTCATACACATGTACATGTATGTATATATACATGTACATAAATATGTATATGTATGTACATGTACATACACACATACACATGTATATGCATATATATGTACATATATATATACATGTACATATGTATATGTTTTAGTTTCGAAACTTGAAAATTTTGTTTAATTTAAATATATATTTGTTTTAGTTTTGAAAAAAATTCAATTTAAATTTGTTTTTAGCATCACATTTATCTTTTGTTTTAATGATATGCAGATCTCTATCTATTTACATATACAGATATATATATATATATCATGGCCGATGAGGGATCTCATCATTCCCCTCATTCTGAGCAAGATGCTCAAACTAGATCAAATTTATTTTAGGATAGTATTGCTAGATTAGACAATGCTCTAAAATTTTTAGAGCAAACAATTCACAACTCCCCAATTTGCCATTCATATACACTAGATGGTTGGCAGCGCATCATAGATGACCTCACAATGATGAGTTGCCACAGTATTTTGTCAAGTTATATGCAGAATTTCATTTACATATAGAGGTGGACTACGCATCTTATCCCAAGCATGTCGGCCAAGGTAAAGGCCATTTTTCTGACAAACCATAGTTTAGACATGCAGATTTACCACTACCTATGGACAAGAGGGCATTAGTTGTCCCAAACCTTTTGGTTTTACCAAAACGTTTGGAATTGGCAGCAACAGGGGAGGCAACAACAGGCTCCACTCAGATGCAATTTTTTTATAACATTGCCTCTATTACAACGTAGATTGATCATATTTCATCTAATTAAGTTGGTAGATACTTATTACGCCTATAGATTAGCCTTCCTCCCACAAAGGCTACATCTGCATCGTATGATCCATTTATTCATGTCGATCTACCTACTCTTTCAGATATCGAGCAGATGACCCACATGAATCTACATATTATGTGTAGAGTCTTAGTTTTGGATTTAGTGGCAACATATCAGGTTATCAGTGAGGACCATGGGATCCCTCTTAAGCAGGTACAAGACTTTATTAGACAACGATATCTTGGTACACATACGAGCCATGGGGTGGAAAATGTAGAGGATATTCCACATCATCCTACAGGTTCCCATACGCATCATGTTTCCATTGATCCTTTAGCTTGTATAGGTCGTCGTCAGGATGTTACAGGTCATGTTGAGGCTACTGGCATGTCACCTGATGTTGTCCATGGGACATACAATCAACTTCTTTTTGGTACTAATACATTTGTACATGCTACAAATCCCCAGGCTATGATATCTTTCCATTCTCGTGATCTTAGTGATATTGGTAGAGGCATCAATTAGGCACGCCAGGTACTTGAATATAATTTATACATATAAATTGTGTTCTAAAAAATTATATGTATACATGTAATGCATTTTAAAGTCTAGTTGTTTAACTCCTGATTGAAATTGTGTACTTGGAAATTTTAAGCAGTATGGTGATTTTCCGGACTTTAGAAATTTGGCGCATGATGGAGATCTTGCATAGTATGCAGCTGAGGTACATTTAAATTTAATAAAAAAATTAATTAAACTTGATGTAAGTTTGAACACATTGAACTTGTATGTATTGTAGTTTTAGATAATTTTACATATATGTGTACATGTATATATATAACATGCAATTAAAAATTAAATTTAAACATGTGTATACTTGAACACATGTAAGGGTTGGGACGAGGCTCAAGCCACAAATCGGGAGATCTTGGATTGGACCATGGATCCACACATGCTGGATCAGCAGAGGGATCAGTCCATGGATCGAGGGAGCTATCGGGCCGTGGATCGAGGGAGAGATCGAGGGAGAGGTTGAGGGAGAGATCAAGGGATAGATCAGACCAGAGATTTGATGATTCTATTCATACCAGACATCCTTCTCTTTGAGATCAGTTTTACATCTTATTACATGTTTGAGATCTGATTATTATGCTAGAGACACTTTTTATGATTTATATATATTGAACATTTACATACACTTATGTTTTATGGTACATATACTTGTTATAATTTACATCACATTCATACATTTATGTTTTATGGTTTGAATAGGTTTGTTATATGCGTGCATTATTATGGTTTGAACACTTGTTATATCTATAAATATATCGTGCATTATTAATTTGTACATATGGTTTTATTTATTTAGCAAGTGAACTCAAGAGTACCTTTATTTAAATTTATTATATATATATGTTTTGTTCAAATGCACTTGTACAAGTCTATTTACATCGAGAAATCAAAATGTTGGACTATCTAATGGTTGAGCTATTTGTAAATTTAAAAAGATGGACATGTGCACATGTAATTATACATACATGAACTCATTTTGTTATTGATATGGGAATACGAACTTATGTTGATATCTTCTTTTTTTTTAAAGTCAAAAATTGAGGGATGCATGCCAAATTAAACCATCAATGGACATGAAAATTAAAAATATATATTTTTAGATAATCTTAAGATATTGATATGCTCAAAGGATACAAATATGGATGATGATTTTTGAACTCTCCTTGCAAGGAGTGCTTCGTCATAAACTTTCAAAATAATAAAATTTCAAGATTAATTTGCTATATTTAAAAGTGGAACATAAAAATGCAATTGGGAATAGATGTTAACTTGAATTATTAGCTCTAAATGTTCATTTGTAAAGTTTCAAACTCTAGGTTAAATACATAAATTGTGCATGTATATCATGCTATATACATGAACTAAAGAATTCCATATAATCTAACACATGTGTTCATTTGAATGTGCATGCAAAGAATTATTGTTCACTAGATGATGAGCTATACTCAAGTGTCTAGTTGAATGTACAAATGAAATCAAATTTTAAGGGACCTTGATTTGTTATTAGGAGATTGGATTTGAAATGGATGATAGTCTATATTAAGGATACTTGGTCCCTAGAACATGATTTAATGAATGATTAGTTCTGGGATGATTATGGTTCAATGGGAACTATTACCTAATAAGGCACAATCTTAACTTGATGATTAGGATGGGGGATGCTTACCTGATGAAAATAATAATTAGGATGTGATGATTAGGATACATGAAAAATCCAGATGATCATTTAAAATTATTGAATATCACATTAAATTAACATATAATTTAAATAAAGTTCAAGTTCTAGAGACAACGTGTATGTCTAGATTCTTCAGGTCACTCAAACACCAAATCAACTCTATAATATACTTTTGGAGTTGAATGTTCAAATGAAATGAAAGATTCATGAAATTAATAATTCCATGAAACATAAATTTAAATGCAAAATTGGAACATAAACTAGGTTTTGTACAAATTGCACGCATGTGTATATTCAATCTAGCTCATATATATAAGTGGAGTTGAAAAAATATTTATTCAAATCTATTTGAAAGTGAAAGTTTAACAATTCTATGTCAAACATAAAAATACAATCAAGGAATCTAGATGATTTAAAGGAATTTATGCAAAATGTGAACTTTTTAATTTAGTCAAGTACTAGGCAAATCAAGTAAATTGTGTATACATACATGTGTGTGTGTGTGTGTATTCAATCTAAGATTCAACAAATGAAATTGAAGATTATTGAGTGAACTTAAAATAATTTCATTACCAACATAAAATGCAATTGGAAAT